>JAODGE020025414.1:0-12614 GCA_027574965.2 Ecitophya simulans
CGCGTCGCCGGTCGTTCCTCTCCGTTTGCTCCGGCTGCTGCCGCAGCGTCGGCTGCCGACGCTCCCACCTTTGCGACACGGACGCCAACATAAAATTCCGAAGCTCCATCACGACGACGCGCCGTGGATGATTCAGCCGATTCGGCTTATGAATGCGAAATTACTGTTCCTCTATTTTCCGAGCCGCCAGCACAGCGAATCGACGGCATCGATGCCTCGCTCTTGGTCGCGCTCAAATTGAAGCGCATTCCTATTACTGCGATATCGGCAACCTCATAAATTCCAGTGGAATGACTTCCAACATCATGCGCAGGTGCGCACTACAACGTTTTTCAATTTAGTTTATAATAAACCCCATCCCCAATCCACATTCGAGGCGTTTCGTCAGATCAGGTCAGATAAGGCAATTTAATTAAATTATGCTATTACTTCCCTTAACTTAACCAACATTATTGTTTTCCCACCAAACATTCTTAATGTCTCCCAATATTTAAAGTTTTCTTAAAAACAATTTCCATGAAGAAACTGCTAAAGTTAAAAATAACAGAAAGTTGATTTTGCTCTGTTCAAATAAAAATAGTAGTAAAAAATGAGTTAGTATCGTATCCTACAAAACTCTGTTTAAAGTAATTAATTTCGCTGCTTAGCTTAATTACCTGCATTACGAAAGTAACTTGAGTAATATAATAATTTTTTAACATGATGTACATTAGCTGGACTTTTATCGCGGAATTACATCCAAGTACTACTAACTTTGACTTTCCAGGCGCATTTATTTCACAAAACCATTAACATTTGCCGACATCGCATTTCTTTCGCATCGTACACAAATATTCGAAATGAACACCATTACTTACTATTGCTTCGTGTATTCACGTGAACGTGCAGATCGCGAGTTTCGGTCGCGCACAGAACGTTACAATATTGTTGCAAACGTACGTCGCGCAGCTACAATTCGACGACAATGTTCATTGTGTCGAAGAAGCAGGCTCGCGCTCGGCCGAGCACGGTAGGTAAACTTCGACGTCGCGCGATGCAATCGTGCGAAATCTAAACCGAACACGTTTAAACACAACCTGGTGCGCTTATATCGGTACGCAAGCGTTCCAGAACGACAGGACGAGGCAAAAAAAAGGCGCGCCACGCAGAAAAGAAAATTCCGCTGTCTCGCGATGCACCATAAAGAGGGTAAATATTTGTGTATTCTTTGCGCGCGCCGCGCTGCAGAGCAACGTAAATACGCAGAACTTCCGACCCGAGATGACACCGCACCCGCAGCCCTCGCCACGAAATAAATAACGCATGAGAGTGGGCTGTTTAAACGTAAATTTGAAGCATATGTACGGAGTCACGTAAAAAAAACAAAGTTTCTAAATACTAACTTAGCGTTTCGGTATAAATGTGAAGGCGCCGGGCAGTGAAAATGAATTGCGCCCGGAACGCCGAAGACAATCGCCCGCACTGGAAAATAACATCAATTAGCATTCATTGCCCGCGATCGGCCGTCCGCAGCTTGCGCAGCGCGTCTCGTTCGGCTCGGCTGCGGGCGGCGATGGGATGCAGGACGGCGGCGCGCACGCAAAGCATGCGTAGTGCGCGCCTATCGATTCGCCCCGCCAGCGCGGCGTCCACGACGGCGGCGGCGAGCCGCCCCCGCATTCACGCCACCTCCGCGCAACTCGGCAGCGCGCGGGACTGACCTCGGACCCGCAGTCGCGACACGAACGGCCAACCGAACGAGCGCGCGCGCGCGCCGCCCACGCACCCGCACGATTACGTCTTGCACGTCGGTACGCGCACCGGAAATATGCCGCGCGGCGCGACTCGACGCGAAAGTGACAAACGTTGATTGTGTTCTTCGCACGCTTATTAGTGTCGGCATCAGCTCGTTCGAAAATCGCGAAACTGTTCGAAAACCAAACTGTATACTGCCAGACGTACCGTGTGTTCTACCACCGCCGTTTCGTCAATTCGAACACGTACTCGTAGACGCGACGCACCTCCAACCGTTCAACTTCAATCTCTGAAGTTAGCCAAACCCACAAAGCAATTCGACATAGTTAATTCCGACGTTAATCAAACGATCTTAACGCAGGCCATCAGTCGAGGAGCGTAACGAACCAAAGTAGCGTGCGTTAATAGGCCGGGCGATTATTAAATCACGTCGGCGTCGTGACGGTTATGGCGCGATAGAAAGCGGAGAGAAAAATATCGCCAGTGCGCGTTGCCGCCGCCAGCCGCCGCCGACGTCGTCGTGGGTCGAGGACGGGCGCCGCGTGACGTTGGCGCGAATCTGGGTCACTGTGTTAAATTAAACGCGCGTCGGCGTGGACAGCGGCGCTGTGCGTGCGGCTATTATGAAGCGCGCCGTACGATTCTACGCCTCGATTGCTTATTAATTAATTTGAAGCAATGTAAAGTGGCGTGTAATTGACGACCGCAACGATTGCACGTCCGGTGCCCCGTCGGTCCGGGATTAAAACTCGACATCGAGGATGAAGCGCCAACGCTGATCGAAAAACACGAGACAACTGCGTGCCCGGCGCCTCCGCAATGGAAATCATTGAGAGTAAGTCATGCGCATATCAAAATAGCAACCGCACATATAAACCAGCGTATTATGAAAGGAGCTCATTACTTTGCATTGATAGGCATCCGGACTCTAATAGGAAAACGACAAGGGAAGAATAAAATACAGAACGCAACAAGCAGTGTTGATTAAAAATTGAAATAAAATGCGAGAGCTCGACAAACACGCACAGAAAACGTACAATTTATATTATTTTTAATTACAACCCTAACCGCTACGCTTAGAACGTTAAATGCCGTTTTAGTCGCGTGGGAAATATGAAAAATTAACAACGCAGAAATATAATTTAATTTTCCCTTTGCCGTCAAAGCGGAAGGCCGCACAAACGAACATGAAAAATGCATGAATGGCCAAATTAATTTCACCGGCGAGCTCTTTAAGTTTGTAAGATTTTAATGGCCGGTTTAGAAAGTCTAACCTTGCAAAGAGAACACTCCACACGTAGCAGAATGGGACAATCATGGTAAATAATTGAAGAAACTATATCAACTTGATGCCTACTTAAATTAATCATATTACTGTCCTCGAGGGGTATTTGTGTAATCGAATTTGGAAAACGCGTGCTTCGTTTGCCGGATCTACCGAATAAAAATTTTAAACAAACACGGGCGCATTGCTAGACGCCCCAGCGCCGCCTTTGTGAACGAGCTTAGGAGCGGTCGGGCAAAAAAAGGTATCGGGCGAAGTGAATACGGTGTTTGCGCATCGGATTATGTAGGAGGGAATGAAATCCTCAATAAGTAAGTTTGTGCGCTCGCCGACCGCCCGGCTCATCTTTTGTCGTAGATTTGTGCGTTTCTTTCCACTTTGCCTTTTTGCGCCTAGCTTCCTCCGGCCGGGCCGGCCGTCCGGTTTTAAACGTTAGAATAGCACGTGGCGTTCGTTCTTAATAGCATTTCACGTTAGGTATAACATCCGCTCGGCGCATCCGCCAAAATTAAAAATCCGGAAAGCACGTAACAATGAGTGTAGATTACAGATTGTAGCTTACGAATTGAAATGCTTAAAGCCCATATCAATTTACGGATTAGGAATTTCAGACCTACTAATGCACCCTTGCTATCGGCGAGTGCAGGCTTCGTGTATCCATTCAAGCTGCACGAAATGGCAGCGCGTCCGCCATAGGAAATTAATAATTCATCGAGTGACACCCGCCGTGCGATGATAGCGCCTCCTGTGGAGTCGGAAGCCCGCTTCCCGTCATTTAAATTCGGCAACAAATCATAGCGGCCGCGCCAGTCGAGCTTCATCCTCGACTTCAGCCACGGCCCAAGACGGCTTAATTGCCATCGATCGCTCGCATTAAGGGCCGCTCCAGCCAGTCGTCAAGACATTGCGTCCGGCGAATTAGGGTTAATTCGATTCCGCGCGTCGCCGACGAGCGCCACCAGCATGACCCTTTTAGAACAGAGTTTTTGCGCCGCTCGGGCTGCACGACGCAGCTTAATAGCGCTGGCCCCCGGGTCGACCTGAGTCGACGGCCCGAACCTCGGCCCGATTCCTTGAAACAACATAGTATCCCAGATAAACTCGCCCTCGTCGGGCGCGCACCGAGCGCGAGCGCTCGAAGTGCTCGTTTTATGTCGCGTTACGCCGAGTAGGAAATAAAAACCGCCGAATAATGCGACGCATGAACGGCGCAGATTATTCTTGATTTACACCGATGACATCAAGTTTCAGAGGGTCGGAGAGTTGAGATAAACTGCGACGACGGCGGCGACCGAACTAATCGTAAAAACCGGGCGCGTAATGATTGCGCAATGGCGAATCTGGGTCACATTTCAGTTTAAATCTTCGCCCCTCCTAGGGCACGCAAGTGGGGTACTTCGCCCAACGACCGATAAACATTTCCACCCACGTGCCCTTACACTGCGTGGCCGGCGCACTTTTGCATGCAAATAATTTATCACACCACCGATTTGTCATTTCGACAATTTGCGGTGCGCGCACGACGTGCCTGTCAATAATTTATTTTGTCGGGCATAAATAATGTGCAATATTTGGCAAACACAAATTCCCCGGATAGGAATGATTTTGTTACGGAACGCCTAATCGTCGTCCTTCGTAATGGCGTCGTAAATTATGCCAAAATCATTATCCGCATATCAATTTTAAATATTAATCAAGCGCGCGTGTTTCAGGCCCGCCAGGCATGCTGCATTCAATTTGGCAGGTGATTTACGTCAATTTAAGATTATGTTTATTATACGCCGTGTCGTGGGGGAGCCAAAAAGTCGCCAATAAAACCGGAGTAAAAATCTGAGTCAAGCCCAGGCACACAAAAGCGAGAAACGTTCGTAACAGAGAGGGCGTATTCGGAATCGCAACGCAGGTGTTTGCAAAATCTTAACGAGGTACGGATATTGACGGCAAAATGTTGCCCCAGCTGGCACTGCCCGAGAGACTGCCAGACTCTTAGACTCGTAAATACATAAAAGCGCTGGAGGCTCATTCCACCTCATAATACAAGAAATCACTCTGGCTAATGTACATTTTCATGTGCACTAAAGAAAATTAAAGGCAACGAGACCAAATAAGATTAAATCGGTGAAATGTTTCGTTTCGAATATCCGTGTTTTATCCAGTTACATCATTTGATACCGTCAATGAAATGATTATGTAAATCCGAGCTTATTGCGTCAATTCGCGCAAAACGCAATCGAAAAACGCAAATGGGAAAACTGAATAATAGCGCGCGCAATAAACAAAAGTGCTAAGTTCGACCAATCGGCGAAATTGACGCTGGTTAGCGCTGATCGATGTTGATGGACGTTTATTAATTTAAAAATTGGGAATGTCCTGTCCGGGCGCGTTACACGTCGCTGAAATAAAACACAAAAAGCGATGGTGTTATGAACGCGCCGGTCAAACGCCCGCTCCCCACTTTGCGCAACCACTCATTCCATGCAACCACATTCGAAAAATATTCGCAGCATATGGGAACAGACAAGTCACCGCCAAAAAACGACAAATGCGAAAAATAAAAAATGTTGAGGGCTGAGGATGAGGCTGAGGGATGAGGAAAAAATGGAAATGCGCGTTTTCATCATGTGCAGTCATTGTCAGTTTATTCAGCGTGCACGTCCATAGATAATGAAGCAAACACGCGTGCCTGGGGAAAAATTACCCCGGGCAATACACAAACCACCGCCACCCGTAAACGAAAACCGAACTTTTAATAGCACAACATGTTTCGAACATTATCAGCTCGTATTAAAGTGTTATTAGCCCTTTCCACATTCTATACGTCGCCCCGTTATCTGAAGTCGTGATAAATCGCGCGAGTCGCACGAACAAAGATAAATGACGAACAGTTTTCGACTGTCAAGCACTCGAAGCGCGTGCGCATAATAAACACTCGGACGAAAAATGCGGAAAAATGTCACAAGTCGCGACAATGTGTTGTTCGAAGAGGTAAATTATCGCCTTTTTGAAGAGGCCCTTTGAATAGGCGCGCGTCGTGTGTTTGCATATTCCCGTCGACGAGCGCTGCCTTTCAGGAAGCGGAAAATGTGGGCACGATGAGAGCGATTTCCGGCGACATGCCGCAGACTTGTTTTAAATGTAAATTTCACCATCTCTCCTTGATTGCTCATTGTGTTTGTAGCAATGCTCGGCGTGCAATCAATTAGAGAAAATTAGGCGTGACATGTGTACTAAACGCTTTATCCCGCTCTTCGCGCATCGCTTAGTCAATTAAATCAGCAGGAAAGCGATCGGCGGCGCAAGTCGAGACAATTTTATTTCGTTTTTTGCTTTCCTTTTCCCGTTTTCCCGGCGCGGAATTCGACGTCAAACAACGCTCCTTTTTCCGCATCCCCCGTCGAATTGTTCGGCGCTTGCGGCTGCGAATGACAGTGCCCGTGTAATTATTAATGGATGAATGCGCTCGAGTGCTCGTCAAATTCAGATACGATACGCGGCGCGGTCGCAGGGAGCGAAATTTCGGCGAGGACGCCCCAGAACGTATTAGCGTCTTACGGGCGCTCACAGCGTGAGAAAACACAATGCGCCCGCCTGCAATCATACAAGGTGATAAATGTGAATAATTCACGATTCCGGGCGTTTAAAATTAAAGCGGCTTTTAGAGTTCGTTAATTTTTCATCGCTCGGATAAGTTTTAATACGCTGCGCTGAGTGTTCCCCCAACAAAACTTTAACCCTTTAAAATGGCGAGCGAAAACACTCCGTTCTAACTAAAAAATCATTTTAGGCCACGTTAACTAAATATTCAACGACGCTGTCGAGAGAAAAATTGCGAATAAGTGGGAAGACAGTGACAGTCCCTTTCATTCGGTTTTTTTTTCGCCGACAGCAGAAAGACGGCGGGGTCGCAGATTGTTTCTCGACCAGACGGAGGCATCTCGCCGA
Organism: Ecitophya simulans; assembly: GCA_027574965.2. Classification (NCBI taxonomy): domain Eukaryota; kingdom Metazoa; phylum Arthropoda; class Insecta; order Coleoptera; family Staphylinidae; genus Ecitophya; species Ecitophya simulans. The sequence continues at coordinate 6,962 of JAODGE020025414.1, forward strand.
ACAAAAACCGAACCATTGCGACCCATTTCTCGCCGGCAGCAAAAACAAGTACATAAGACGATTGCGTTGGCATACTAATACATTGCCGAAGTTTGTCTTCTTTGTTTCAATCGTAATTTATACATTAACGCAATTTCGAAACGAGTTCGCCGAGGAGTTTCGGCAGCTCGTTTCTTCCGCTCCAGAAGTAAGATGTCAGCAGTTTGTGTTTGCGGGCGCGGAAAATTTCCGAATCGAACTTTGGGAGGACATATCTTGCAGGAATATGAAATGAGAAAACTTCGAACCGCGCCGGCAAAACAATTAATTAAACGCTACTCTCAAGCGGGTCCAAAGCGAGGTCTCGGCAAAAGTTGCAACAAATTTACAAACAATCAGGGTGTTTCATTAATGTTAATGGTTTCGAAACGCGCAACGCCAAACAATAAATTATGAAACAACCGCAGGAAACGATCGCACGTATATTGGGGCATTCCCATGATGCGTCTCAAGGGAGCAACTAAATAAACAAGTGATTTCTTTCGCCCGTCGCGTGGAAAGCCAACCGAATAAATGTTTTTGTCCGTTCTGCGTGCCACCGCGCACGCTCAATAGTTAAGCGCTTTGTGCAGGCGCGGCGAATTTTGTATTCGGAACACTTTCTTAGATGTGTCGACCACATCAAGCGTTTACGTTTTACGTCTGCCTTTTCTTGCCGACTTTCGACGGCATTTCCGCCGTTTTCTTTCGGCCGACGTAAACACGCGTAACCGGGCGATCAGGAAAGTAACACACGCAGATTATCGATCTTCTTCTCCTGCTGGAAGGGAAAGACTGCGCAACGCAGCTGCAAATCACACGATCGCTCGGCCCCCCTAAAAAACAAGTTTCCTTTATGAAAACTGCCATCGTCAAAATGACACGAGCAAGAAAGCCAGACTGAAGAACGAGATCGACGTCGACGTCGTCGGGGAAAAACTGCAATAGGCTCTTCGAGTTGACTGACATGCAAAAAAAAAACCACCAACAAGCACGAGCGCGTCGCTCTCTCGACTCATTCAAAAAAAAAAATCCCCGAAGCGGTTGCAGCGACGGACGGAAAAGACACGAGTCACAAGACGACGACGAGCAGCCCTGCGGCCGCACCGGCAAAGTCAACAACTCGAATTACATGACGCCGAACGAAATCCAAACACGCGGATATAACCGCCGCTGAAATATGAGAATGGATCACGCGCGGACGTTCTGCCAGAGTTGGAAAAACTGATGTATTAAAACCCTCATCGCTGTTCATCGTAATAATTGTAATAATTTATTAAAAGGGACGAAATTCCGAGGCAAGGAAACGCGACTTTCACGCACATCCGCGGCTGCCCCATTGGGCGGATGCGCCGGTCTGGCGCACGAGAAAAAATTTAATTGAGTCGAGACATAAAAGATGAAAAAGCGTAAGCGCACGCGGCGAGTTTTTCATCATCCCTTATTTGATGCCGGCGTCCGCGCCCGCACTGAGACGTTCTTTATCTTGCGCGCTTGGCGGATGTCCTTTCACCGCGGCGAGTTTGTTCCAATTTGCGCTGTCGCGACGCCTCCAAAGGGTGCAAACAATCAAACCACCTCAGAGAACGCGCGCGGACTCGCAGACGATGCGAATTGAAATTGCGACGCCCGCCCCGGTAAGAGGGCCTTCAAGACATCTTGCCAGAGTGCATAAGAGTGCCATTGAAATGATCTACGGCCGTTTGCTCACCGCCCCTCACCAAACTTCGTCGGTAAATCAGAGGCAGACGCGTCGTCGTCCTCTTTTTTTTGCTTTACGCAGTTTTTATATGACCACATCATCATTGATCCTCGGCATGAAATCTTAGAGAAAAGGAAAGTGAACGGTGACTGGAGCCAACCATAATATAACATAACATATCATGTACGAATAACGAGGCGGCTTGAGGCTAAAGCTCGCACACGGAGCGCATTCAAAATCGGCAATAAAAAAGTACATAGTAAAGTTTTTCAGCGAACGTAAAAGCGAAGACAGAATAGCGCCGAGGATTTTACGAGATTAATTCGTTTTATCGCGACGCTTTGTACGCGAGTCCTTGGTGACTGCGCCGGAGATTTGGCCTGGGACTGCAACGCGGCGCGCACTATGCCCTTTATGAAACGCGGTCGGCGCGCGAGTCCCAGTTTCGAGACCGAAGCGGCGCAGATGTAGAATCGGGCGTTTCGGCACCGGCGCGACGAAAAACGAGGTCTTGGCAAATTTTCAAATCGATACCAAGCGCTCGCCGCGCGACCTTCGGCGCGTCGCGCCGCACGACTGCGAGGCGAAAATAAACACCCGCCACCAGCCGCCGCGAACGGAACGCGAAAAAGGGACCCGACGAGCACCGCGGAAAATGCAATCGGACGCGAACGACCTCGACACCAGAACTGTAGTTGACTCCACTTATCCAGCGCTGCTTCTTGCGCTCCCCCTTTCGCGCCCCGCAGTTGGAAGGACGAATCGACTTTTCGAAATTCATGTCTCGATCGTACGATATGGCGTTCAATCACACGGCGATTTTCCCATCGATATCGGCACGTCGTCAACTCCCCGACGCGCGCCAGCGAGAGAGCCGTAAAACAAAAAGACGTAACTTTCAAAATGCACTCGTCCGCACGCTTTACACTTTTGAGAAATGGCTTCGCAACGTTCGCGCATTTATCACGTTTCATGATCCCGCTTGCTCCGCGCCGCTCGGAAAGACCTCGCCAGAGTGCTGCGTGGCTGTATAATTTCGCAACTCATTAAGTATCCTTTATTCAACGACGGGCGAGTATCTGCCGCCCCTCACCCGAAACTTTTCCGTCATTACGTTCGACAAACGCTAATGCATTTCGAGCGGAAAAAATTCCATTCGTCCCGCATTCGCACAGATGTTCCGACGCCACTCGAGTCATTTGCATTTTTGTCGGACTCCCGTCGTCGCTAATTAATATGCGTGAAAGCGGAAGTTTTTAAACTTCGATCGAAATCGCACCGAAAAAAAAACGCCCAACGAAAACACGCCGGTCGTTACAACTTTCTGACTGAGGCAACCGAAAACGATTCGGGGGTAAGAAGCGTAAAAGTATTCCGGGAGTAAGTAGAATGCGACAAACTGACACCAGACTCTATCTACCCCAATCAGTATCTGGTACGTTGAACACGACTACGACATAAAATAGGAAAACAACAATCATATTAGCAATAATAAGTTATTGACCAGCGAAATAATTTACGACATTTCCAGTCGGTTTCGTGTTTCCGATGGCTTCAACTTTTACGAGCGGAACGGAAAGCCCCGCAGTTTTTAACAATTCACTCACCTGGTCGTTTCGAGCAACGTGCCCGGAATAATCCACCTGCAACAAAAAATCAACGACAATCAGCGCTTTTCATTACAATACGTAAAACTTTTCGTAGAAAGACCCATTTCCGCAGGCAATTAAACTCGCCCCGCGCACGACACGTTATTCCTGCATTCTCCGTCCAAAGGTCATGACACACAATGCGCGTTTTGTTTGCTATACAAACGCGCCTCGTTTGCGGACGTAATCATCGCGTTCGATTTCGCAATTCCAGCGTTCCGGCGCAAATCAAGTTCCGTCCGTGATTCCCCTCAATGGCATTAAATGGTGCCGGCGTCGAGATTCGCAGGAGGAGTGTGTACAGAATTGCGAGTCTAACAGTCGTTGCCTTCACACTAATTGCACGTCCGTCACGGTGCAAAGGAGTAACTGGTCGGTGCAAAAGCAAAATAAAAGACGAAAGCAGCGAGAAAAAGTTACCGAAGTCAGGCGGTAAAAGCAGCGCCAGCGTCTGAAGACCGCAGACCGCATGAAAAGCGAATTACACAACGGCGTGCCGCGGAAAAATCGAATTTTCTAGCGCCGCTCGGGTCGCGTGCGAGCAACTAATTCGATTTGCTGCTCGCAGTCGCACAACCCCGACGATGCTCCTACCGCAAATATTTAATGAAAAGCAATATCAATAAACACGTAGATACGTGCTAAATGTGACAGGACATTTATGAGATATAAAGATGACGCAAAAAACGTTTTTAAAATATTACGTTTGATTTATAAACTTTTCTGCGAGCACGTGCGCGAAAGGAAGAATAGGAGGGCGGAACGGATATTGTTTCGGAGCGCGCTTCCGCCACAACGGCGCAAAATATGCGCATCCACCATAAACTCGGCGCACGGATGACGTCGAATATGAGCGCGATGCGCGAAATTCATCTCCGCAGACGCAATACCCGCCCCCCAACACACGTACCACGTCGGGAGTACATGCAGTATTACAGCGCATTAATTAATCTGCGGAGAAGTGCGGCGCGAGCGAGCAGACAGCCTGGGATACATTCTGAAGCTGCACATGCAAATAATCCGTGAAGACGCACGTTGGCGTCTGGTGTTTTGCGCGCAGCGCGATTGCACGCTCCATTATTCAGCAACTACGGCGAGCGTAAAATAGCTGCAACGGGCGCGCGGAAAGTAAAGTAATTAAATCAAAAGAAATGGGATATGTGCAGGTATCATATATTATGCAATCGGCTTATGCTACGCATTATACTCGTATATCATTTCAGCGAAATAAAAACATCACCTAGGCGAGAAAATCGATATTTCGTGGTGGTATCAAATATACAAACTAAAGTACAGACATCAATTTCCAATAGAATAAAAACAGTGTAGTTTCGACACTTTTAAATAGTGCCATTTTTGTTAACGCAAATAAAGCCTTGGTTATTAATCCTACAATACATTTCGTTTTAGTATTCTAATTCTAAACGTATTTGTAAAAATGCATTATGGCGAGTACTTACGTAAATTATAAAACTTCGAATACACGCCACCGTTTCGCGACTGGTTCTGTGTGAAGTGTGAATCTGATCTTACATTTTCTTCGTAGCTTGGGTTTGAAAAGAGAGTACTTTATGTTAGAAGTTAGAAAATGTGACAAGTATCTAAGTGTTGCAACTATATTATTTTTACCCTATAACTCTTTTCAGAATGAACAGCAAAGACATGAATTTCTAACACCACCTTCTTTAATCCGTATATCAAATAAAAGCATATTATTTAAATTTGACTGGGACAATTTTCATTTAGCTATATTCTGAAGCTAAATATGCAAATAATTGGAGGGCAAACAAAGCAGGCGCTCTATTTTTCATTAACAAAAAGGACGTAAAAGCAGCAGCGAGCGTGATGTAACTAATGCCGGTAATTAGGTTAATGCGAATGGAATATGTACAAATTTCTATACCGCAGCATATCGTATGCATTTAATTTGCTCATATTACGAAACATATATCGTAGTAGTGTAACTATAGAAATTATGCAACTTTAAAATAAGTAATCAAAATAAAAATTTGTTTTTGTCGAGTTTTCGAAATCAGCTTTCGAATCGATGATTCCACAAAATTTAAAAATACTTTCTTTTTTAAAGAAGCATCGTGTATTTACACCAAACTGAAATGTTACAATGCACATAATAAAATTTAAAACGTTAGTTTAAAATTAAGATAAAATAATGTCACCATTGCTACAGGTTATAGCTTAGAGGCGTAAGTGAAAAAAAAACTTACAAATCTTTTATCAAGGTACAGTAAATTAAGTATTTCATATTTATGCACGCAATATTAAC
>JAODGE020025421.1:0-32580 GCA_027574965.2 Ecitophya simulans
CCATCGGGGGAGCCTCCAGGATCGTCACGGGCTCCACGACCTCCTTCTTGTTCACCTTGGAGCCGGGGCGGTCCACGTCGCGCACAATGTGCGTCATGCCAGCCTTGTACACCATGAAACTGGTCAGGTGGGGCTTTTGGGAGGGGTCATCCTTGGGGAACGCACGCACGCGGCCGCGGATCTGGCGCGAGCGCTTGCGGGGCAGGAAGCCGAGATGGCCGTGGCGGGGGTGCTCAAACTTGCAGTGAGACATGGTCTTAAATATAACACTTACCTGCAGTGCATTTAAAAAAATGAGATAAAAGAAGGACACCAGCCAATGAAATCGATTGAGAAGGTCAAGAGGAGCGTGCCAACAGGTAAGCACCGCGACAAGTGATACAAGTATAAACAGCATGCCCGAGGAGGAGTGGCGGAGAGACAGAGAGAGCACGCAACTTGACGCACACCAATCAATATTGCTGGGTGTTTTTTTTCTTGAAATGCCTGTCTCAGAGAAAAGCCCTACACACAGCCACGTAAATAGTTCTCTAAAACATGGATAAAAGATGATGGAGGAGTCATAGAAAAAACTGTAAAGGGTAAACAATAGACACTGGTGTGAATTTACGCGATAGAGAAGTGAGAAAGGGGAAGAGAAAAGATAGTAAAATACGCTCGTTGGTTGATCAGACAGGTTCTAAATACGCACCACATCGTTCAGTTTGCTGCTTTTTGTCAGCTCTCTCCCTCCCATCACTCGCCCATTCTCACCACTTTGGCCCTGGATCTCCGCCACATCTAATCTTCTGGACCACACACACCTACTCAAGTGTACAGCGACACTGGTGAGGGGGGAACGTTACAGCAGTAGTGTGATCGATGGTGCCAACAGGCGCGTACTTAATATGATTACCTTTCCATTTCCTCATTTATTTTTCTCCCCTTCGCTCTTGGACACTACGGCCGCTGTGGCGGCCACCACAAGCGGTGTGTGTAAAGGTCTCACTCCCCGAAACTTACACACTCTGTAGGTGCTACTCGAGTGGGAAGAGACCCAAGTGTTCCTCTCAGTTTGAGCAGCTCAACCTCTTTGGTTGTTTGTACTTTTTTTTTTTGCATTGTTACTATAGGCACTGTTCTTCTGCCCTGCTTTTTGTGCGTGCTTATTCCTTCGGGCTCTATTGGATCAAGGGTCACCTGTACCCTTATCCCCGGGTGTCTATGTGCGTGCAATGATCTAAATGGCATTCTTATTGGATTGGGTATATAAATTATATATATATATATATATGCGTATTTGTCTATTCATAGTAGCGGCAAAAACAAACTCAGCCCCCTAAAAGCGTTGATGCGTATGCGTGCATGTGGATGTGTGTATATATAGCAGCAATCAGGGGTTGGGTTGCTACTGTTGTAAGAATGTAGGAGGTGAGCAACGGACGCCAAGAAAGGAGAGCCCTCCACCCACTACTCGGAGCGGAGAAGGGCGGGGGTGAAAGGGAAAGGGAAGGAGACTTGCTAAGACACCGGGAACACTACGGGTGCGGAATCCGGATGACCCACCTGGAGAACATTGCCGCAGCAGCGACAGCGCCTGGAATCCTTTGTGTTCTGCCACGAGCACTGCTCGCACTCCACCTTCCCATTCCACACTAGCACAGCGTACTTGCGCTGCAGTGTCTTCACCTGCTTGTGGAGGGCATCGTTGCGATCCAGTAAGTCGCCCGCAAGGCACATGGCGCTGTCCTTGCCGTTCATGCGATGCGCGTGCTCAAGGCGGAGCAGGCGCTCCCGATCCGCGAGCATCTTGGAGAGGTCCACATGGTACAGCTCCTGCCGCTTGATTTCCTCATCCTTGGTCTTGATAGTGTGCTCAGCGTCCTTGTTCCGGTTGATGATGGCGCGCAGGTCGTCCTCAAGACCGAGGAGCGTGCGCTCATTGCTCTCGGCCACAGAGTCGGCCTCGCGCTTCTTCTTGTCCAGGACTGCCTTCCGCGCCTTTATCTGCTTACGCATGGACCGCTCCTGCCGACGCAGAGTCGTCTCGAGTAGCTTGGACTCCTCCTCCTTCTCCATTGCCTCCAGCTGCAGGCGCCGCGCCATGTCGCGCATATCCTCCTCCTTTGACTTGGCCGCGGAGAGTCGCTCCTCTGCTTCTCGTAGAGTGTTCTGCCCTTGCTCAGAGAGCAACGCATTGCGGACGTCCTCCTCCTCCAAGTAGATGAGGTACTGCCGGATCTGGTCCTCTTCAGCGGCAAGTCGCGCCTGGCGCTTGGCGTCCTCCTCAGCAGCCTGGCGGACGCGCTCTGCGAGGCGCTCCGCCTCGCGCTTCAGCCCAGCCTCCTTCCGGCGGAGCAACTCCTCGATGCTGGTAGAATCACCGGCAGCAGCCCGCTGGCACAGCTCCAAGTCCATTTGGATCTCCGCAATGTTGTGCTGACTCTCCTTTCGCACGGTAGCGCTCATCCGCTGCGACTCTGCCTGCCGCGCCGCGGACTCTGTCAGAACCGCTTCATAGATGCCGTGCATGCGGCCCGCAATGACAGCCTCGCGCTCCTTGAGTCGCACCGTCTCGGCCACCAACGCGTTCTCACGGGCAGCATAATCAGACATTTTGGCGAGATCCATTGCCTCCAGCTCTAACAAGTATCTCTTCACGTGCTCCTCCTCTTCGCGCAGACGCTCCTCCCGCCGCCGGTGGTCGCACTCGAAGTCGGAGACGCGACGCTGCAGTGCCTCTTGCTCCACCGCCAGCCGGTGCTCGCGGTTCCGCACCTCCTGCTCACGTGCGGCCATGCTAAAAAGAGCTTCGGATTGCGCCTCCTGGTGAGCTGACGGCCGCCGTAGCTCCGACAGCGTTGGTGATGACGACGTGCCCCGAGCCTGCTCGGTGAGATCGTAGCAGAGTACTTGCAGTCGTGTACACGCCGCGGCCTTCTCCTGTGTATTCCGCTCAGCCATTTCAAGCATCTTCATCAACATCGACTCTCGGTGCATGTGGTGCTCGACAAGGTTGCGGTGCATCTCCTCAAAGTCACAGATGAGAAACTCGGCGCTGCGAGAGAATTTCGCACTGCGCTGCGACACCACCTCGAAGTTGCCGTGCATGTTGCTCAGCCTGGACCGTGTTTCCTGTAACTCTCCTCGGTGTGTGCTCTCCACATCCCTCAGCTGCTGCCTGGTACGTTCCAAGCTGCCCTCAGCGAGCCGAGCCGAGGCTGTGACGGTCCCCAGCTGCACCTTCACCTCTGTCAACTCCCGCTGGTACTTGTCGAGTTCTAGCTCCAGGCCCTTGCATCGCTGAACCCACTCAATTGCGCGGCTGGATTGACGTCGCTGCTCATCCCGCTCTTGCTCAATCAGCAGCTGCAGTGCATTGTTCTTATCCTCGTAGTCAGCTGTTTCCTGATGGTGTTTGGCGTCACGCACGCCGAGGCGGTAGCTCAGCGAGAGAAAGCGCACCTCCGTCTCCTCCTCAGTTGTGATGCTGTTGCGCGTAAAGGCTTCTGAACTGATGAACTGAACGAGCTCGCGGTGGTGGAGGGATCGCATGGCGCTGTGAGTGTGCTCGTACCGGTTCTGGTCCTCCCCATCTTGCGTGATCTGCCTGGAACGCATCTCGTCCAGCTGTAGCTGGAGGCTGCGACGTAGCGAGTCGTTCTCCGCCTCTCGGTCTGACAGCCGCATCAGCACAGCCTGGTGCTCGGTCTCCATTGCTTGCGTCCTTGCAAGTGCAATGGTGAGATCTTCTTTGCGCGCCATCAGGGCCTCCTCAGAAATGGCGACAGTCCGCTCCCGCTTCACGACTGCCGCCTCACGGTCCAGTATGCGCTGCTCGCCTTCCGTGCGGCGCGCTTGGAGTTCAGTCTCCCAGCGCTGCAGGCGCTCCTCAACCAGTCTACTGTCCGCCTCGAAGCGGTCCATTGCGCGTTGTAGCTCCTCCTTTGCTCGTGTGTGAACCTGGTGACTCTTCTGCATCTCTATTTCGGCGTCGCTCTTCTGGGCGAGCAGGTCTAACTCCTTGCGCTTCAACTCCATCTCAGATGCGCGGGCAAGCGAGTTTGCGGTGTCCTGGTCCTGACGTAGCTTCCGCTCCCTCTCCAGGAGCGCCGCCTCCTTGGCCTGCACCTTGGCGAGCAGCTCTTCCTGCATTACCTGCAGGTTGGTCTCTATGGAAGCATGCTTCTCCTCCCACTCCCGCTTCACCAGGAGAATTTCTTCGAACTGTTTGTCGAGCTCTACCTCACGCCTCTGCAGTTGTGTATCGCGCTCCTTCATGAGCTTGCGGTGCTCCTCAATTTGTGACTGGCCGCTTTCGGCTTGCAGACGGTTAGCCTGCCTGAGGGTTTCCATCTCCTCCTTCTGTCGTACTGCCTCCCGCTCCCGGGAGCGGAGCTCAAAGTCCGCTTTGCGCAGCCTCTCCTCCAGCTCGCCCTCCTTCTCCAGCGCCCTGCGGCCCAGCTCGAGCACCCGCCGATCAACCTCCGCCTGCCTACTATCAGCCTCTGCCTGCAGTCGGTTCGCCTGCCGCTCCGCCTCCTCCCACTTGAGTTGCATCGCCGCCTCGGCGCGACGAGCCTCCTCCTCCGCGGTGCGCAGCCGTTCCTGGGCCTCCTGGGCGCGGGCAGCAACCTCCGCCTCACGCGCCCGCGCGCTCTGTTCCAGCGCCTGAACTTTCGCCACCCACTCCCCCTCCATTGCGGCGGTTCGCTGCTCCAGCTTTGCAGCCTCCTCCTGGGCGACCTGGTACTTCTTCCGCAGGTCACGCTCCTGGGCGGAGGCCAGTCGCTCCTTCTCTCGCAACTCCTCCTCCATATCCTTCTGCTGGCGCAGCAACTCTTCTACCCTGGTGCGGGACTTGAACTGCAGATCCTGCATCCGCTCCTCCACGTCACGCTGACGGCGCAGCAGCTCGTCCTCCTTAGCCTTGAGCAGCACCTCCGACTCGACACGCTGCTCCTGCAGCTCTGCCAGTCGCTGCGTCGCGCTCGCCTCTGCAAGACGCTGAGCCTCATGCAGCTGCTCCTCGCGCTCGAGCTGCTGGGCCCTCGCGAGCGTTGCCTCGGACTCCAGCGCGGCCATCTGTGCCTCGTAGGCCGCGCGCTGATGCTCCATATCGCGCAGCCGAGCGACCAGATCCGCCTCCCGCCGCTCCATCGCCTCCCTGCGCCGCCGCATCAGCGCCTGCTCGCTCCGCAGTCGCTCGTTGGCCTCGTGCAGCTGCCGCTCAATCGACTCCCGCTGAGCCCCGGTGCGCTGGGCTTCCTTGAGTTCCTGGCGCAGCCGCAGCAGCTCCTCGTTGGCACGGCGAAGCTCCACCGCAGCGGGGTCCTCCTCCACCATTGGCTTGTTCAGCACCTTCCGCGCCTTGGCAGCGTAATTGAGACTCTGGATGGTTTGGAGGCGATGCGACTCGCAGGGGTTGAGGGTGCATATGAGGGTGGTCTTGCTGTTGCCACCAAAAGTGTCACGGAGAATCTTGGTGAGGACGCTGTCGCGATAGGGCGGCTTGATGCCCCGGCGCTTGGGGTCTGAGAGATGTTCGATCACCATGCCAAGGGTGAAGAGAGAGCGGTTAATGTTACGAGCCTCCTTGAGCTGCTGTCCCTGAACCCCGGTCTCGCTGACCCTCTCGCTCCCAGCGAGATCTACAAGGCGGATGCAGAAACGTCGGTTCGTAGCAGTGGCAACGGTGCCATCAGGCTCCTCGAAGGCGATTTGCTCAGACAACTCAATCATGAAGATGGTGTGACTGCGACTGCTGCGCTCATTGGACTTTGTCACGGCAGTCCGCCTGAACTTGTTACCGAGGGCGAAGGCCTGGAGGAGGTCGCTGGTGTTATCCGCCTTGATGCGCCGCGCACCCACCAACGCAAAGGTTGCCGACTCCGGCGTCACTTCCTCGCGAACAGTCACTGGGGCTCCCACGTTGAGCAGGTCACACACCTTCTCGCAATAGACCTCAACGTATCGCACGTGCACCTCCCAGCTCAGCTGCTCACCGGACGACGCCACAAAAGTGCGCTCGCGCAGCTCCGCAAAGAGATCCATGCACATGCGTGGGATGATGCCTTCCTCCGGGCCCCCGGTTGCCTCGGCATAGCCCTTTCCCCCGCCTAGCATTGTGTACGTCTTCCCACTGCCTGTCTGACCGTAGGCGATAAGCGTGCTGTTGTACCCATCCATGGCGTGCAGCAGCAAGGGGCGACCAATGTGCTCGTACACATCCGCCTGGGAGAGCGGCGCGCTGCCGTCGAGCGCGGGCTGGTTGCAGGACCACACCGGGACGTCCACATAGTAAGGTGCTTCATGGCCCCGAACAGTTACCATTTGATTGGTTGGGTCCATCGCCACAACAACAGGGCCATCGCGGTCACACTCTGCGGGAGTTGCTGGCCGACACCGCACCGCCACACGAACGGTTTCCTTGCCAGGGCCAGGCAGACCTGGTGAGGATGGTGACGCGGAGAAAGGGACTGAGAGGTGGCCGCAGGAGCTGCTGCACGGGCTCCGTGGAGGCAGCATGGAGATGCTAGCGACCGGCGACTTAGCGAATGGCTGAGGCAGCCGCAGCTCTGTTGAGACCAGTCGAGAAAACGTGCGCTTCTTTCCAGGAACTGTTGTCGGGGAGTGATTCTCGTTGTTGGAGTGATTGCTATTCTCCGACGATGAGATGCTGCGCCTGGCACGAAGGAAATCCCTCTGCAGCATTTTGTGCTATAGAGTGAAGGATGGGGGGAGATGATCTGCTGTGCGCAGGTGTGCTTGCGTGTGTGTCAAAGGGGTCTCGAACGGCTCTTTCTCACTAGATGGACGCTTCCACTTCGTTTCACGCTAGCACAGATAGAGTAATCTAATGCGGTATGTTCGCTCTAGGGTGTGGAGGAAGTAAAGGGGGGAAAGGTGACGAGAGGCTGCTTCTGAGCCACTACACACAGTGAACCAGAGACGCTCTCCAGTAGTTAGAGAGGACTATATATATATATATATTGAAAGACGAAGAAAGAAACAGAGAAAAAGAGAGTGGGTGCCGGATTGCGCCTTGATGTGAGATAAGTACGATTCTCAAGAAAACAAAAGTAACAGTAGCTATTCACTAGGATGCAAATTTGTACAAGTGAGACGCTCTGCTTCCCCTTCAACGCGATCCCAACGCAGTATGTGAGTGATAAGAAAGAACAAGAAGTAGAAGGAGAATGAAATTCTGCGCAATCACTTAAAGTGGTGTCGGAACGGATAAACAGGAAATTCATCGGTATCGTCCCCATCCAAGTAGCAGTCCGCAAATATAAATAGTAAAATATTATGTGGCGTATGCACAGTGAATCTCACCGATCAGCAAACCGCATCTGCTCTTCACACTCACTACTGCCCATCAGGCACCAGAATTAGCCGCCCTCATAACTAGCTTCTCCCCAATGACACCCCCGCCACCAAACCACTCGACTTTGGAAGAAAACAAATCAAGTTTGAGTGAGTGTGAGTCAGTTTTTGTGCGTGTGTGTGTTATGACTCATCGATACCTTCAGAGCAAGGAAGATCTTTTCTTTTTTTCGTGTACCCAGTTGCTTCATCAACCTCAGAAGGAGAGGAATATGAAAATGGAAGACTCTTTTTCTCTTGTGTATTGCACGTAGCGTCTCACGGCGATTACTTTCAATTTTGTGCACACCCCCTTGATGATGGGATATGAAGGATTTGTGAAAGAACAAGAGAGAATGGTAGTCGCTTTTTTTTTGACTTCCTCACCATTTTAGTCTCTTTACCAGAGCATTCAAAAATAATTCGTTGACGCACTCCAGTATATCGTTCTAATGTCGATGTCAGTTTATGAAGTGATGATATAGCTGTCTAAAGAAAAAGGGCACAAAACACATGCGGCTGCGATGATAATGGTGACAGTGAATAGTGAACTACCCAGCAGTCGCCTGTGTGCACATGCCAGGTGAGGAAAAATGGTAAAATCGCCAATGTGATCCAATAGAATACAATCAACTCGCTGGTGCGCCAATAAGGCAAGTGCGTACGTGCGTTTAGGTGCAAAAAAAAACTAATTGTTCTATTATGATAGGAGAGGGAAAGAAATATAGTTAAGAGATCTCGAAGTAGGGAAGACAACGTACTTCCGCTTTTGGAGAAGTCGAAAAGTCTATAGCAAGGGGAATAGGGAGGATTCCAACCCCATCCCCCACCTCTTACCGCCGCAATGAGTGTATTAATGAGTTGTTTTCCCCCTTTTTCAAGCATAGAAAAGCCCTGGGCAACAGAGGAAGATGCACCACGCGGTACATCTACAGTGCCCTGCATATCATCCAAAGAATCCATATTCCAATGAATGAAAGCAACGGTGGAAAAAAAACTCTTGAGCGGTTTTGCCTTTTTTCGAAAAAGAAAAAATGGTCCGATACTGTGAGTTTATTCTTCGGAAAGAAGCAAAGTCTTGTCACCCCAAGTACCATCCAATATTCGCTTCTCTTCAAACCAATGTCAGTACGGCCCACCGATAGTAAAAAAAAAAGAAATAATATAGCAGAAAAAATAAAGTCATCTCTCGTTTCTGCATATGTGTGCGTGCGTGAGTACGTGTGTCAGCGCATACACTATTGTAGATTTAGTGTCTGGTAACGAAATTTCACGCAAAGCCCAGCCATGTACAGTTTTTCTGAGGAGCATAGAGAGTAAACGTATTCGAAAAGCCTCAAGCTCCGCACCTGTGCACGCACAAACGGAAATTTAATCATACCTGTACATACTGATGATTACGCTACAAAGACACACACGTCAGTAGGCATAATTGCCTCGTGGAGAAGTATTCAACGTACCTGCACAAGGAGGAAATGATGCGCATATTCAAGTATATGCGCACAGCATATGTAAGCAACTAGAGGGACTTAACAATGTCCCTACTCCCTCTCACTTGGGGGGGGGTGCCTCTGGCACTTTACATCAAGTGCCGCTGTTAGAGTACTAGCCACGCCACATGGATATGGCAGAGTGCGAAAAGGGGGAAGAAGAAATGAAAAGAAGGGGACCAGGCCCCTCATGGCAGTAACAGCATAGCATTACAAAACAAACTGGTGAACTGGTGACGTGGAGTCAACTTCAGCACAAATACGGCAACAGGGGTGGAAGCACTGAAAACATATCTGTATGTGTATAAGAAAAAAAAACAGCATGTGTGTCAGCGGATGCTGCGAGTACGAATCGGGGCCTCCGATGTCGTGTGTTCAACAGGCGCCCCAGGCGTGTTTAGAGTCTCCAGAACGGGTGTTAGGAAGGTGTTGACGTTCAGTGTCTCCGCGGGTTCTGCCTCCACTGCCTCGGTGTGCGTATCACTCCGTAATACGGAATCAATGCCAATGTTACTGTTGTTGGTGCCATTCCCGTGCTGGATGATGCCACGGGAACCCGTCACAGCATGACCCACATCACTGCCGCCGCCACCACTACCGAGTGGCACAGCGTCGCGCACAGCGTTCAGCATGGCAAAAGGTACCGCAGACACTGAAGCGGGTGACGTCGCTCGACTGTCTCCCAGAGGTGCAACTAGCACAGAGCTGTGGTGAAGAGAGTTGTGGTGCTGGTGCTGCTCACGATTGATCGCGGGGGACAGCGGGCGTGTGGAGGTGGCGCTACGTATGGCCACTGGCGCACCGAAGAGGAGGTTGGGTGGAAAATATAAGAGGTCGTTCAGCGACTCGCTACTCTCAAGGCCGCCACCCCGGAACTGATGCGGGGAGGCTATCCCGAGACTTGGACGCTCCTCACTGCTCTGTGGATGGGAAGAGCTGGAGCCATCCTGAGGCGCTAGCGGTGCAAAAAGCGGGCCCCGCCCATTAGACTGTGATGGACCAAACTCAGTCGCAAGCTGCTCGTCAGGGTTGTGGCTGTTGGGAGTGCCGTCCTCCCTCGGACGGTAGAGCCCAGCCCGCTCAGCATACGGAGCACTTCCTAACGACTCCAGTGCAGGCCCCAGGAACGGAACTAGCATTTCCTCCGCGAGGGAGTAGCTGCTGCTGTAGCTACTGGAGAGCTCATCTCCAAGTCCGGGGGGAGACAGCGGCCGCATTCCCCCAGTTGCCACTGCGCCAGAAGGCGGTGCGTGTCCTGAATAGGCTGTGCGCCGCATGACGCTAAAAACGTCCTCCCGCTCATGTGAAGCTGGAGGCGGTGGTGGACGTTGGTTTGCCAGCGCTGCTCCGGGGCCGCGAACCTCCGCCGCCCCGGAAAGGGGGCAGGCACCAACATGGGCACGGGAGACTCCCCCTCGGGCCAAAGAGCCTATGGGTCGTACGCCGAGCGCTGTATGCGGAAGCGGTGATGGCGGTGCGGCCACCACACACACGGAGCTGTGCGGCGGAACCGCGGAGAGCATCTTCATGTCATGATCACAATCACCGAAGGCGTTGCTGCACAGGACAACATCGCTGGGTGCTGCCGACGATCCCGCTGACGTCTCTGAGTGCCCCTTACCCTCGCGCAACCTGGATTTCGGGGTGTGGGCGACTACCTCATACCCCAGCTCACTCGCCATGCGAGCCAAGTTATCACCAACCTGGGAGGCCAACGCCCTCAGTGCTTCCGCCTCGGCTCTGGTCTCAGTGCACTGGGTGCGAAACGCGCAGCACGTGGGCTGCGTGGTGGCAGTGGTGCTGCCCATTCTCTGGTGACGGCGACCCTGCGAGGCCAGCGCTGTGTCGTCGCTGTGATCCTCCTCGGCGCCCATCAGGAAAGTGACTCGCCTTCTCGGCCCTTTCTGGGCGTCGACCGGCGTTGGCGGCGCGTCCGAGAGCGCAGTTGTCGACGCAGCTGCTGCGAGTGTAGGGGGCTGGGTTTGTTCGGCCTCCACTGCTGCTGGAGCCTGTACCTCTTGGGCATCAGTGCCATCGCCTGGGCAGCAGCTACCATAGCATTCGCTCCTAGAAAGAAGTGTAGTGGTTAATGAAGGGCTGAACATGGCGTCGCTCTGCACTCCCTTTGCCTAGTGTCCGTCTGTTTTGTGTGTGTAGTGTGAGATGTGATTATTATTCAAGTTTCTATTGGTGGGCTACGGGGCCGTTGCTTTTCTCCGTCCGAAGCAAATTCGTTGCGATGGTCTTTAGAAATCAACTCGAAGATACAATTGTGAATTTGTGCGTTTGTGTATGTAAACTGCTACGTAAATGTATATATATATATATATATACTCAAAAATATAAATATAAATGACGTGGAGTCTGCCAAACTAGAAGCAAATGTACAAACTGGATGTGTAAAAGAATTTACTGTGCCTTTCTGCAAGACAAAGATCTGACCCTCCCCGTGAGTGGAAGCAATCACCCAGTGACACGGCAGTTGGTTCAGTACTTTCCAGCGAACGCGCCTCCTTGTGTGAGCGTGTGTTGTGGATATGCTGAACTCGCCAGCCAAGTGAAAACACAACAAAAAGCAAGTATGGGGCGATGTGAAGAATCGAAGTACTACCACTTGCACACAGTTACCCTTAACAGAAAAAAAGCGGAACAAAGGGAGGAAAGCGGAGAGAATGAGTGGAAAAGGGGGTATCTAATAGATGCACAAAAGGTGTGCAAACTAGCCAGCTATCCTAAAACCAATAGACGATACTACTATTCACACCAAGTCCATATGAAGGACACGTTGAGACGGACCCTTTCACCCACCATGGCTATTTGCCTGAATTGTCATTGCTGTTGTTGTTGCTTAGTTAATAATCACACATCACCGAAGAGTTTGCTACCAGCATGCCTTCACCATTCCCACAGTCTAGCATGAGAAAGGAAAAAAAAATCGTCATGGTCGTTCATCCGTTGCGAATGGGCTTTGTTGGATGGGTAAAGGCAGTATCCCGACGTCCGCTCTGCGTTCAAATTAAGCATAGCATGACCACAATAAAACATCCAGGCAGATAGGTGAAGAGGCTAGGCGGTACAAGAGTGGCTTGTTCGGCTGCTACACATGCACGCGCCCCCCTCCCCTACCTACATCAGTGATTCACTGCTGCTAGTCCTGCAGTTAAGCGTCTCCACCGAGTGCTGCGCTTAAGGAGGCCCGATGGGACGTCTCATGAATATCCGATATGCCCGCGTGGTTGCTATGCTCGCAATGAGTAGGGGTGTGAACAGAAAAAACACCATCGTAATGACAGTGGTGCAGGCCAGCATTGGCTTCTTAAGGCTCGGCACCTGGCGAAGATCCAGGCCAAGATACTCGTCATAAAATTCGTAGGCGCCGTACCGAACTTGTAGCTGGTACAGAGCCCAGCCTACAAGCACCATGTAAAATACGTGAATCCAATCTGTGTAGGGGTACGACATCATCACATGGAACGAAGTGCTGCGGTCCTGGTAGTCAAAATCCGTTAGCATGAAGCGCATCTGGCGACGCTGCACCGCATCCAGGCCAACCACACGGTACACAAGGTGCTTGTCCTCCGCGGGCTTCTCCGCCTCAGCGAGATAGCTGTCACGGAAATCAGGACGGCCCATCAGAGCGTTGAAAGACCTACGAACCGATGCGATCGCACCGGTGCGCTTGTGAGCGGCCTGTAGGGCAGCAACGTCACTAGAGTCCTTCAACTTTCCAAGCTCCACCGTCGGTGGGAAGGCGTACCCCTGGTGTCGTAGCACGCCTGTCCGCTGAAGGACAGTGATAGGATCATAGGCATGCGGGCCGCTCATGAGCTGAGACTGTAGCTTTTGGCTGCTGCGCAGGTAGTCGATAGGTTGGTCCGCCAGCCCACGCTCCTTCTCGTCGTCTGTGTATTCACGCACTACAGACCGCCGCGCGTCGGGATTTGTAGAGTCATCATCACTGCCGTACTTCTCCTTGAACGCTTTGAGCAGCGCGGGGTACTGTGGCGTGCCATGAGAGTCCTCCAGTCGTTGAATGTCCACCTCCATCTGCTGTGTAGTGGTCATCTTCGCGCGCGATGCCGCCACCAGACCACTGGTGGTGTCAACGCCCACATCCTCCATTTCTACGTCTGCATACTTTGCAGAAAACATGGAGCCCCGGAATGGGGCCTTCTGCTCTGATCGAGATGATGCTGGTGTCTCTCCCTCCCTTACCCCCTCACCCACGTCACTTGCCTCTGGCCCGCGATCAGCCCCCGCGCTGCCACGGACCCCTCCCGAGCGCACGGAGCTTCTATTGTGCGCACTAGAGTAATAGTCGCTTGTATCTAGCGTGGGGCCGTCCTTTAAAAGGGAGTGCCCAGCGTGTACGCTGGTGCTCTGAAGTCGTGCGGAGTCTTCGTCCATGAAGACTCGTTGCCGCAAGGGGCAGTCATCCAAGTGAGGAGCCACCTCTTGCCCTTCAGTCAAACGTACAGACACATCTGCACCGCTGCCCTCACCCTGGAACACGTTTACAGCATCTACCCCCGCAGCGCCAGCCTGAGTACGCTCCGGGCGAGCGGCTCGCTGGGAAGTACGCAGGTGCTGCAGTGGGCTGCCTCCTTTCATAAAAGCCAGCGACTCGTCGTTAGGGTCACGCTCCTCTGGTGGAACATAAAAGGCCGGACGTGGCGGGGGTGGGGTGTCTATGATCGGGGGCACTTCCCTCTTTGTCTTAGGGATGTCGGCAGGTCCGCCACCACTTTGTGTAGCACATCCACGGCCCTGCGACTGCAAAGCAGTTGCCGTGATTGTTGCCGGGCTAATGGCAGTAGCTACTCCATAAAGGCACAGAAGACGGGGGTAAGGTGGCCGCCCTCCAACCTCGCCGGTGCGGATGGCTGATGAAGTTGAGAATGCCCTTCTAGAGTACTGCAATGGTCCAAGCGGAAGGAGTCTCCCTTGAGTGCAGTGCGGCCTCATGCGTGTTCAGGAGCCCTTTGCGTGTGATGTGTGAAGAAAATGATCAAGACAGGTAGAAAGGGGAAAAGTAAACAAGGGGGTACACTCTTCTGCCCTTGACTCAACTGCCTGCACTTCAAATATAAAAAAAAATACCTGAAACACGTCAGAGATGCGGTTGTGGTGGCAGAGGGCAAGTAAAAAAAAAGGAGGAGGTTGTCAGCGAGTCTGCACATCATACTCACACATCAAGGTTCGGCGGCACAAGGCCCCACAGCTTCCGTGAGAACTCAGTAAAACGGAAGAAGTTAAAACCTTTTCAATAAATAAAATAGATTTTTGTCATTCACCAGATTAATGTTTGCTTTTGCTACTGCAGTAAGAGCACGATCTCCTACGGTGTGTGTATGACACACATATAATAATGCTGGACTGATGTAAGTCATGTTCATATTATCTGGAATTGAAACTTTGTTTAGTGCTATTGTTGGCTTTCTTGTCGGTTGGATTGTTTTTTTTCTTTTCGACGAGGAACCAGTAATACGTTCCTCTTGTTCGCAAGCCTCTTTACTTTTGGGGGGAGTGCTGCGCCTCAACGGATTACGCAATTCGAATTACGTGGCGGTAATCCGTACGTAGGGTGGCACTGCTAATAATAAAAGAGAAAGAAAACACCTGCCTATATTCGTTGTTCATTGCTTCTCCTCGCACCTCCAGTTGCACAAAAAAACAAAGTTGAAATGGTAAAGGCTCGGCGCACACGCATAGTAGTAAGCATGACCTACAACAACACAACCTACAAGCACCTCCAATCCCAGTGCAAGGACCCGCTGTGTCTACTGTTGTAGTCTGCCTCCTACATTTTAATAGATGCAAAAAAAGAAAAACTGTGAGTGCTTATGAGTGAGCCTATATTTCCTTTATATATATATATATATATGCCGTAAGAAAGCAGGTTTACTTTGGTACTCATAAATAACGTGTACAACATGAGAGCAACTAGTAATACTGTGCATGGTCAATGTGTGGTCGACATGGACGCGCACACGTCAACCCTTTTCTAGCGTTGCCTTCGTAGTTCTCAGCATACCAATCCACATCGCTTACCCCAACACAAAAACGGGCACAGTTCATGAAACACAAGCGCTGCGTAGTGCAGGGGTGGTGACCGAGGTGGTGGTGATGGGGAGCAAAGAAGAGTGAGACAGCTTTGTCCAGTAAAGTGTAATGAGAGCGCAGCATCCAAGTAACGCAAGAATGCCAATTACTTCTTAACGTACGCAGCCAGGCCGATTAGGCGCACTGTAGCCTGACCATCGCTGGTAGGGAATACCACCGGTATGCTTACCTGCTGGCCCACACGCGTCACAGCCGCATCGCCACCCAGCAGCTCAAAGATCTTGTCGTGCAGATTCGACTGGCAGGTAATGAGGGGGTCGGACAAGTACGTGTTGTCCATAGTATTCCGGTCGTCCGCCTTACTCTTGATGTTATCCCAATTGAAGTCACCACCGATCACGAGTATGCCGCCCTTCTCAAGGCGGCTAAGAAAGTGTGCAGGGATGGCGGAAGGACGGTAGCTGCGTTCCAGGCAATCCCAGCACACAATCATGGAAAACTTGTCAAGGTGGGTGTGGAGATTAGTTGGGTCTGCCTGGAAAAAGGTTACCTGCTCGCGGGTTGCGCCCCACAAGTAAGCGTTGCTATCCACCTGGCGCAGCTCCCGCTCTGTCTGCGCACACGGAATGGCGCTGTAGCTGCATGAGCCACGCTCCAGAATAGCAAAGGCGGGCATCAGCCTGCGGGCGGTGTAGTCCGCTCCGATGACCTGGGGGAACATGCTGGTCAGCTCAAAGGACAGACGCCCAGCACCGCACGCGAAGTCCATGGCGCGGGTGGGTGGGACAGCTGCGTACTGCTCAAAGACTAACTTTGCGTAGTCAGCAATCTGGAGGCACCCATTGGGAATCCCAGCGAAGCTAGGACGAAAGCTGGTGTCTGTGATCATGTCAAGATCGGCATCTAGCCCCAGAGCGTTGCGCAGGTGCGCGGTCTCATCGACCCCTACGCCCTCCACGTAACGAAGGCCAATATACTGGAAGAAGTGCCGTCGGAAGGCGAAGCGAGCGTCGCGGGTCGCCTCGTTGCCAGTACTGATCCACGCCCCACCCTTCATGCACGTGTGACGCCCATCAAATGTGGGAACAGAGAAGTCATCGTAGAAGGGCTGCACCTGAAATCCGGGATACGGGTACATGAACGTTTCACAGTGCTGCCAAACATTTCCAACGACATCGTACAGAAGGCTGCCGTGCTTAAACATGTTGACAGGGCAGCTGCTCTGAAACTCCTCCAGGTTCAAGTTTCCAGGGGCGACGCGCCAGTCGTACTGATCTGTCGTCACAAAGCGGTCATACAAAAGTGTCCACTCCTCCTCGGTGAGCATGCGTACCTTCCGGCCCAGTTGCTCGCTCTTAAACACACAGAATGCATGAGCCTCCAAATTGTTCAGCTCACACGGCCAATCCCAAGGCAGGCTGATCAGCTCCGTCTGTAGACGCAGAGCATACCCATCAGGGCGGTCCTCATCGCGCACCCAGAACCATGGGTGCTCAGGCTTCTTCCATGACACCCACGCCCACCCCTCCTCATCCCAAAAGCGCTGCGTCTTGTATCCATCCGCCTTCATGAAGGAAAAAAACTCCGCATTGGAGACAATGTACTTGCTCACCTTGAAAGGGGCTACCTCCACATAGTTGTTTACGGAGTAATCACAATCCCATCCATAAACAGGGGAATTTGGTTGGCGGCCCAGCAGCACGCGGCCACCCTCGATGCTCACTAGCTCATTGGTGGGTGCCTTAGCGCTTGAATGGGGACAGCGTATCCAAAAGTCCGACATGGACTGTCGCACGTACTTGATTGGTAGCTCTCGAACATGGACAGAAGCGGTTTCCACGTGAATGCGTTCGTGCTCCGCACACATTAACATCACCCACCAAAGAGCATTAGCATCATTCTTGGTGCTGTTGGCGAGAGTCAGCGGCATTTCCAGGGTATATTTTCCGCTCAGAATCAGCTCGTCAAGGCGATCCCGTACCTGGCGGCGGTACGCGCACACCTCCTGCACAGTGGGCCAGCTGTAGTGTGCCTCGTTTAAGTCATCCCAGCTCATCTCGTCCACGCCGATCGCGAACATCTCCTCAAAGCGTGGGTTGATACGAGAGGTAAGCCCCGCAACGCATAGCTTGTTGATGTAGAAGGCGGCGGTGTGCCCGTAGTAAAAAATTATGGGATGACGCAATTTATGAACAGGTGGGACAAAAAAAGCCTCCTCGGAAGCGAGACACTCAAACACTTTTTCGTACAGCTCGGACGTGTTGTGTATGTAGTTACGGATCTCCTCCATCTTCAGTTTCGCATTCCCACCATTGATAGTGGGAATGCGCTGTCTGAAAAGGTTCCGCGGGGTTGCCAAACAGTAGCACTGCTCCGCTTCCTCCCCGGATAAGTGGTTCAACGAGAAGGAGCTCATTTGATAGCTACTCAAAAACAGAAGAAATATAAAAAGGTGTGTCCTAGTGCCACGAGGAGCCTCTACAAAAAAAAGAGAGTACGTAAATAATGGAACTGCGGCTGTTGGCTAAAAATAGGAAGAGAAGGTGGAAGTAACCGCTTTTCATCTTAGAAGGAACCGGGGAAAAGTCAGTATATCCCAATAACTACCAAAGCGATACATCCGTCATGGTGTGATCTACAGAATGTTACCCGCACACAAGCACATATAAAAAAAATCGCATACTTGTGTTACACAACAATTGTAATGGCACACGGGTAAAAAAAGAAGAGAAAGGTTAGTATCAATTAAGAAGGATTGGTGTTGGGCAGCTGTAGTAGGAAACCCCGTCCACTCTCCCGACAGGGAGAGAAAATCTGAAAATCAAGAGAAGAATATGTGTAGAAGTGTGTATAGTTCGCACATTTGCGCGAACAAAGTGGTCTTCTGGCCGTCCATTGAGCCCTCACCTAGAGACTCTTCGTTAGTAAGGATTGCCGACTGGCCAGCGCCCGACTGATTGATGGATGGGTGCTCTGTAATTACTTCTGAGAGAGAACATAGAATGCCGTTGCCATTCACAGAGGAGTTCATTGGAATGGGCAAGTGTGATGAATGCTTGTTGGCTGTCATGGTGTCCATGGTGCACTCTGGTGGGACCTCTCTTTGCACGAGAGACGGTGATATTGTAGATGAAGCTGACTGATCCCTCGCATGATGCACCATGAGGAGTTGCAAGAGAGCGGCACTCTTATTGCAGAGCTCCACGTACTCTGCGTCCGCCGGCTCCTCCAGCGTAGGTAGTGTACAGTGGCACCCCGAGCGCGTTGTGCACGCCGCATCAGCAGTAGCAGTCGCAGAAGCTGCAGCAGCCTCCACAACTGTCACATCACACGTAGCCGCGGGCGGGGTTCCCAGGTCTGATTGTGATACGGAGGTTTCAGTCCTACGAGCAGCCACGCAAGGAGAGCACCTCCATTGGCAACTTGGCTGCGCCATCGTCACTAATGTCTCACTGCTAGCTGAGGACCGCGCTGTCAGGGCCTTCTTTCCGCAACGAGTGTAGAGAAGGAAGGAAACATGGATAGATTGATGAAGTAGGTCTTGAGTGTATGGACAAAGATGGAAGAGTTCAGACAGTTTTGTGGTGATGGAAAACGAGCGGGAGGTGGGGATGGGGGAGGATAATCAGCAATGATGGGCAGTAGACTGGAATTAGGGCTACAAGGAAAGAATAACTAGGGTTCAATAGACTTGCTGAACTGGGAGAGTGACGATAGATGGCAATGCCCTTGCTTTTTTCTCTCCCATTTTTTTTTTAGATCATCTCATACGCAACGCTTCGGCAAATAACTTTTGGTGCTACCACAGTTTCAATACCAATACTGCACTGAGCACCAAGATCACAGCGCAGTTAAAAGTACCTAGAACGGCAAATGACTGCATATATGAGTCTCTATTGAATCCCTCCAATTGCAAATACCCACTCCCCGTGTAACAGTAGGAAGTGTTCCCAGTACCGTCGCAGCTAAACGGCCTGCCATCCAGCCTCTCCCTCAGTGCCGGGCCGTATCCCCAGCGGACAGCGCTAAAGTCGCCCATGTGCGGAGGCATCGTACGCAAATTGAACAAAAAACCCGAGCACATGAGCGTATACACAAGGTACCCGCGAGATGCCCACGTTGCCACCTTGCGAGATGGCAGCAGTACAGAAAGCAAAAAGAGAAGCAGCACGTGCGATATGCACACCCATCCAACTAGAACAATCAACAGAGAGGAGGCCTGCAAAATAAATACAACAAAAGGGATGAACATGAGCAAGTACGTCAGGCGGACGAGGACGGTGCAGACGAGAAGGCAGAGCAGGTGGCACCAGATCGTGCAACGTCCGCAGCCGCCCTGGCGAAACAGTACTCTCAGCTGGCTGGTAGCGGTCCGTGACGCAGACTCGTTCCCTATTAAGGCAACCACAAAGGTGGTAAAGAGGATCCCCCGAATATTGTACATTCCGCCTTGGTCCTCAGGTTGCCATTGCATCATCAATGACGCGATGAGCAAGCCAGTCAATACCCCGGCAAGCCCAGCTGCGAACTCTGGCGTTGCCAAGCACTGCGCAACGTGCTGCCTCATGAGGATGAACGGCTTAGCCACGGTACGCTGTGCAGGGAGTGCATCAGCTGCTAGGGTTCCATCTCCTGTCACCTGTACATGGTCGGCCGACACCTCGCCGGTGATATTCGCATGAACCGAAGAATCGTAGTACTTGGCAGCGTAGTATAGCGTCTGCACTTCGCTCTCTGCCCACTCCACTGCCAAATCCACGACATCGTCTGCGGTTCCAACGGTCACAACTTTTCCGGACGCCTCACGCTCATGATCCCTCACAAATTCGGTGTGGTCTTCATTTACGAGAAGCCGCGAAGACACACGCAATGAAGAACCCAGGCCGCTGTAAGAGCTTCGTGGTGCATACGGAAGCCTCTCTATGCTCTGCGCCAACCCTCCGCGAGAGAGTGGCGTGGTGGTGGCGGCAGTGGCGGCGCCAAGCGTTGGGATTAGGGGAGTGGTCTCCCTCTCACTGGAACAGTGGGAGTGCGCGGTGGTAGACGGAGCGCTGCTCCTCTTCGCAGGGAAGGATGGGGTGTCGTAGTGCTGAGGAATGCGTAGGCCATTAAAATAAGACAGCATCTCCTTGGAAAAGCCAGAGTACAGCACCTGCCCCTTGGCACCAAATATCAGCGTCGTCTCCGAGCATTCGAAGAGCTGGGCCGGAATTGAGAAAGAAGTACATACAATGACGGTCTTACGCAGCCTTGTGCTCACGCGATGCAAAACTGTAATGCACTCTGCAGCAGAGGCGTAATCCATCCCATCCAAAGGGAAGTGTGCAACAAGTACTGGGGTGTCGAGGAGCAGCGCAGACCCCAAAGAGAGACGCACGCGCTCACTTCTGTTCAGGTGATTTGCTCTTTTTGAGGGGTCTAGTCCCAAAAAACTCATGATTGCTGTTGCCGTGTCGCTCCTCCACCCCTCTGTAGCCCAAGTGCGCATGTCCAGCGCAAAGCGTAGGTGGCTCTCTACAGTGAGGTTAGGAAACAGCGATTCCCCTTCACCCCAATGGACCACGGCCACAGCAGGACGGACTGCAGATGACGTAGCGGAGTGGCCATTCATCTTAATATTTCCAGAAAAGGGGACGATTCCGGCAATGGCGAGCATCAGGGTTTCTCCAGAGACTCTATCAACGTCGGCCACAACGTGCAGCTTTCCACCCTCTAGGTTGGCTGATACTGCCTGGCAGCGCACCCTAGGGGTGCTTTTGCGTGAAACACACCCGCATAAGTAGTTTGGATGGAATACTACTGATACATCCTTCAGGAAGACACCCACACAACACGTGGTCAGCGACAACGCCAAGTACGCAGCTGCGTCCCCAGTCATCACATTCCTTAATGAAGCCCCGTCAGAAGCGGCTTGCGAAATCCCCGCATCATCTGCGTGATGCACTGGTCCGGAAGAACCAATGAGAAGGTGCGTGGTCTCACTTGCTGGACATTCAGCGTAGCCCCCATCTTGATAATGCCCTGGTTTCACGTTAGGCATGTAAAAAGTAATGCCTTTCTACTAACGCAAAAGCAGCTACTCTTACACACAGTTTCTCTAGGCTGGAAGTGGTGTTAACACCCTCAGGCGCATGTTTGCTTGTTTCTTCTTCCTCTCACAGGAGGGAAAAAAAAAGATGGGTGTGAGCAAATGAGAAATAAACAGAGTGCAAAATGACTGATAATTCTTGTAGAGGGTAAGAGATTTTTTTTCTAGTCTCAAAAGGGCAACCGTAGGGACATCTAGCACCAATATCGCATACACATGAATTGATATATTTACAAAGGCTGTAGGTACCTTTCACTCGGACGGCGGGACTGGAGCAGTCCTTGCTCGCCCCCATTTGCGCGCGGCTCACAGGAAACACGTTTAGCCACGAAGCTATTCGTAGAGCGTGCATAGAAATATGTTCGGTCACCACACTTGCTTCTTCTACAGCATGGGTGAGCCTTCCCGCGTAAGCGTATAGCTGTTTTTTATTGAGGAGCGCGCAGTAGGGGATAAAGTTGCCACGCAAGCATTACCAACAATATGCACATGCTTGCATGTATATATGTATATATATACGAGAGGGGTATCACAAGCAGTCTTTGTTTCCGCTACAACTAGTCACTACTTAGTTCGGTTTAGGCTACTGCAGCACCCCTCTCACGCAAGTGGAGCACACGATCTCTTCTATATATGTGTGTATTTACGTATGTATAAAAGAGACGAATCATTCGAAGAGAGAGGCGCACTATGGGCGCTCGCCCTGAATGGCCCCCCTCTCATCGTCATTTCGCTATAGTTCTTGTAGATTGAGCTACCCTTCTAACGGTCGTGTGGAAATATACTTTTTGTTCTTGGGATAGGCATATACGAGTGCGTGACAAACTTCACCAAGTACATCAACGAGACGTGTGACACCTGGTGAATCGTGCGCTATAATAAAGTAAAAAAAATACACCATGTGCAAGCCCCTAGTTTACCTCTGCCTGCTAAGATGTTGCAGTGTTTTCTCTTGCTACAAGCACAGAAGTAGCGCATTATTGTAAATGATATATGTATCACAGATGTCACAGATACAATTATTTATTAGGTTACTCTCCTACAAAGCTGTAATATGTCCGGCGTCTTGCCGAAGAACAGCTTATCCTTCCCAACCCTCACACTCCATTTCCCTCTTGTTGACGCAGCATTATTGTTTTTTGTTTGCCTGCCGGCACAAGCTTGAAAATGAACCCATAACATGTACTACGATTTCAGAGAAGAGTCTAGGAGATGCGCGGGAGAGAGCTACCTTGGGCACAAAAGGGGAAAGATGATACTTACTTCTTGTTTTCCGCCTTCGCTGAGCCAACCGGCTTTGCTCCCTCCTTTTCTACCTTCTTCACATCGGTTGGGCCCGGGCTGCTCGGTGTTACCTTTACAGCCGCGCGGCAACGTGCGCCAATG
Source organism: Ecitophya simulans (assembly GCA_027574965.2). Lineage (NCBI taxonomy): Eukaryota > Metazoa > Arthropoda > Insecta > Coleoptera > Staphylinidae > Ecitophya > Ecitophya simulans. The sequence continues at coordinate 22,372 of JAODGE020025421.1, forward strand.
GACACAAGGGCCGATTCAGTGATAGGCTTAGAGCCGGCACCATAGTCGAACGCATCGAAGAGAGTAGAAACTACGTGACTAGAATTATGTGTATCATGGCCAATTGCCTCAATAACATCGGATACCAAAATTTCCTCTTCCTCAAGTTTGCTCTTGCGCAACTTCGCGAACATGTTACGCACGTTCTCTTCTGTCAAGTACGCGCCAATCGTATCGATACCCTCGAGATCCTTGTCACCCTTCTTAACGGAATCTGTGATATCGCTAATCTTAGCCACAATCGAGTCCGCGGTGTCCGGTGTATCTTCGATCTTTGACACTGGACCAACAGTGTCGCACAGCGTCTCTAAGCTGGCTCGAATGCTTTCAGGGAGGTTCTGTATCCCTAAGAGCTGACGTCGTTGCCCGACCGGAAGGTTGTTCATTGACTTGCGCAGGCTATAGCGTGCCGGCTTGATCCAGAAAAGAGTGTTAAAAGGGACGTTCGCATCACGAGCGAGCGCGTTCCACCACTCCAGCTGCACACGCAGGGTGTCGCTGCTTTCTGTCCACCGCATGCCACGTGTTTGGTTTGCTTTAATCAATTCCTTCTCCGTGAGACCATCGAAGCCCTCCTCATTGAGTAAGCGGTCGTCCTCGCGCACCACGCGATACTGTCTGAGAATCCCCCGCCGTAAAAATGGTGCTGACAGGGCCATTGGGACTAGGGAGTGGTACCACCGGAACGCGCCTACGATGCGCGCTTGGCTAACCACTACGTTGTCCGGTATCTTGAGGACGCTAAAAGGGCCGTCGTGGAGAAAGTGCGGCGCGACGAGGCGAATATCCTTGGGGGTGATCGCGTCCCCCACCGCATGTCGCCGAATCACCTCCTGCTCCTCTTTACTGAATGTCGCAAGGGCAATCGCAGATTCAAACTCGATCACGCGCTGGCGAGCGCGAAGGGTCTTCATAGCGTCGCCAAAGGCCCGATTGCGGCCCTGTTTTTCAGATTCAAATGTGGAAGGAATGAGCCCGGGGAACATCTTCAACGCTACAGGAAGCAGCAGCTCAGCAAAGGGAACAATAATGAAGAAACTAAACGGCACCAGCCGGAGCAAATCCTTCGTGGAGCTCTCAAGCAGAAGGCGCTCGCGTCTTGTCAGCGCGACACCTCTCTTAAGTTGCCGGGAGTACTTCCACGCCAAGCGAGTGTTGATAAAGAACAGACGAAAGCCATGATAAACATGACGCATCCCCTCCCACGCTGAGTTCGCAAGACTGTTCATTCCACTCGGCTTCTTTTCTTCAACTTTCTCCGCTGCTACGGTGGCTGGTGGAACCTTAGCAACGGTGGCAGCGGCAGAGATAACTGCCGCTACATTGCATCGACGGATGAATAAGCTACGAAACATTATTGCTCCTCTTGTTAGCTTACAATCGACAGGAAGGAAAAAAAAAGGTAGTGGAGAAGATATACTCGCAAATTGGCAATATTAAAGAGTGCACGTTTGCGTAGTTATGTGTACCGCTAAATCTTGCGCGAGCCTATAGTATGCGCACTTGCTCAGCAGTACACCGAGAAGGATTTTTCTTCCTGTTTTGCCACTAGGTGCTTTTACTAAGTAGCAATATTCATTGTGGAATAAAGGGGAAAGTATGGGAAAAGAACAGTTAAGTGTGCGTTAGTAGTGTCAGCAGTCTACGTGTGTCGCAAAGAAGACAACTCAGCCATTTCTGTAAAGCAAACCTCACATGCGATCGACACACTGTGCATTCGTCAACAGGAAAAGAATTTGAAGACTGCTTCAAGCATGGCAGCACCAATCATGAGCTAACTACTGCGTAAGTTCACTTTCTTTCTTTCACCTCTTTCATCTACCCTTTCCTCACCCTGATATACAAAAAGTGGTCCTTGAGTGGACTAATTCTGCTTCAGCTTCTCAAGTCTAGGAAGAGTTTCTTGTCCTGAAAGATCTCCCCCCTTCTGGGATCTTTCCCCCTCCGCGTCATCGCAGTGAAACCCAAAGAGCTGGAGTACTGCTTCATATACAATGCTGAGCAAGCCCTGTGAATCCCGGGAAGTATCAGCGCTACCTGTGTCAGTCCTGTTTGCATCGGCAGTTAAAGAGGGGGGCGGGGCAAACACCTCCATGGCGTCATACTTGAGCACAGCTTTCCAATCCCCTTTCCAAACAGCCACACTACAAAAAGATATGAGAAGCCAGGGAACAATAAAAAGTAGCGCCGGCTGTCCATGCTTGAAGACCAGCATGACGACCATGGTGTTTATCAGGCTCAAGAAGTATGCGATCAAGGCAGTATAAAAGTACAAATTGCCTCGCTTCACAGCATCGCGTGAAAATACAAGAGTTTGGGCAATGAAGAAACCTGGAACAATAACATCCCCCAGCCCAAGTAAGCTCTTCATCGTATGGTCACCAAAAATTGTCTGCGGGAATACAAACTTGATAGGGCCGTCCACACTTGTTGCAACTGTCAGCATCACGTCGGAGCCAAAGACCCAGAAGATATCGTAAAAGAAGAGGCCAATGAGGAGTGCAAACAATGACCTGAAGGTGCTGATAGGGATGGACTCCAAGGCAGTTACTGCCAACGCAAAGGCCAAGATATTGTTAGCAATCCAGTTCTTTGTCACAAAGTAAAAGATGCCCATGGATGTGCAGAAGATGCCGGTCAGAACATTCGGTTTGATGTACGCCTTAATCAGTCTAGCGAGAGCGAAGATGCTCATGATGCTTAGGTAAAGGCTGAGCAAGACGTTGAAGGCCGCTTTGGGAATAAAACGAAGCAAGACGTACAAGGTAAACAGGGTAACGGACCCTGTGATGGGCATCGTTAAGACATCGTCGGTCTCGAGTGCCGTATCAAGTCTATTGTACCTCAACTCATTTCGGAGACGGTGCGCGCCTATCAAGACTGCACTCAGCGCGCTGCTTACAAGGAACCCAAGTGCAATGTACAACTGACTCATTGCCTTAATCTAACCTGCACAATCTAAAGTACGGCACCCGATGCATACATTAAAGAGTGTGACCCAGGGAGAGGTGTAGAAGTGAGAGAGTAATAGTTTTTGGAAACATTATTCAGCTACCTCAAAGCAGCATGTGTGTCTCATGTTGATGGTGTCGCTGCTGCTTTATGCCATCAAAACAGATATATATGCAAGCTCAGCATACGCGAGCGCGTATCAGAACTAGTTTTTCATTGTGGGTAGCAATATTTCGTGCAACGAGAATCTATTGTTCAGCGCTATAGCTAATCAGTACTTACTGTTATCCCTCTGTCTTTTGGGTGGAGGGATAACCCGGCCATATTTTTCCCGCTGCTCACGCTCAAGCTTTTGCCTCCGTGCTGCTCCGGTGTGTCGCTTCGACCTGAGATGTGCCTCCATTTGGCCCCTTCCGTATACTACCATGTTGCACAATAAGCACGTTTCCTGAGTCACCGGGTCCACGCTCCTCTGTTGCCCTTTCAGCGGAAATGATACAGAATCGCTTGAAGCACAAGCTACACCCTCAAGGAAACCATTGACAGCGATTTTCAGATCTGATTCCATCTGTGGAGGAGACGCAGCCGTCAGTGCAACGAAGTGGTGGTGCATTTCAGGTATCACTCTCAGCATGGGAACGAACCGATTTGTAATCCAGCGGACTTGTTGCTTCGCATAGCGCCTAGTGTTGGACTTAACCTGTTTTATTGCCATGTCCACAGCTGCTGGATCCGATAGCCCACCCTGAGCGAGCACGGGCAAAAATTCTTTGTAGCCTATGGCGCCAGCTATGGAGCTGCGCAGCTCAGTACCTTTTTTCTTTTGGTGAAACTCTTCAACTTCCTTCAACAAGCCTCTGGATACCATAGTGTCAACTCTTTGATCGAGTGACGAATCAAGTCTCTCTCTTTGAGCAGATGTCCAAATAATAAAGCAATTTTTCGCTTCATATCTCAGCTGAGGGGCATTTTCAGCATATATCTTTGAGGGTACTTCTCCAGTATTTAAGTGAACAGATAGCAATCGTTTTAGCCGTCTTGTGTCGTTTGGATGATAGCGGGATGCTACTTGGGGGTCTATTCGTTCAAGGAAATTCCATAATTCGTCATCTGGGATATTCACGGTGGGGTCAGTGGTGCAATCCTCCGTCTCATGAGACACAATTGTATTTTTGAGCAAAAGTCCCTGTGCGTAATAGCACGTCCCACCACACACGATTACCGCGGCCCTGGAATGTTCTTGAAAATAGCTTTCAATAAATGAGGCTGCCCGAGTGACGTAGCTGTGTATGTTGAATAGTTTTTGGCTATTGTCTGCAGAGATGTGGTCCATTCGTGAAGTGACAGTGTCTGTACTAATGTATGCATTTTCTGGGTCATGTGCGTATGTATCGTCGTAACGCAGAAATCCCATAAACACATGAGGAATTCCCTCCATTTCTGAGGTAGTTATTTTATTTGTGCCTATTGGAAGATTTTCGTAAAACTGCATGACATCGCAATTGACAATCACGACATTTTCGAAGTCATGACTGTTCTTTAGGTAGTGCGCCACTCGAACTGCAGCATTGGACTTGCCACTGCCAGATGATCCAATAACAAAAAATACAACTTTATCTAGGTGATCGTGTGTTGCGTCCATTCCTTTTACAATTTTTTTTTTAGGAAAGTATGCCATCAAGTTGCAAATTGTAAAGAAATATATTCAAGCAAGTTGTGAAGACACCTTATTCAGAATACTGGTATGAGTACCCCTGCAAAATAAATTAATGATGCGCTGGTTAAATGATTCGTATATTTTATGTTTATGTTAGTTTGACTAACCACCCGGCGCCTACTTTTGTGCACTTACTTGTCGCATGTCAGAAACCGCAACTATAGGTGCTGTTGTTGTTTTTTTATTATTATCATCGTTAACTAATAAAAAGCATCAAAAAAAAAGTATTGCTGGTTTAGGTGAGACCAAATAACGTTAGCAGTAAAAAACAAACATGCTTTATTTTTCGCTCTATTATTAGTCTTGCACTTTTAAATCGATTCGCTCTTAAACAATCCGCCGGAGGCGTCACTTTTTTTTTTGCTGCACGCAACTTCACCGATTCTCACATGTTTACTTTATATATATATATAACTACTGCAAACATGGTCAGACAGCATCACTGGCACGCGGCTGTACTAGTGTATCTTCGTTGTCTTCATCATTGTTGAAATGAGGCTCACCACATGGATAATTCCACCTTGTGCAACATGGAATCCGAATAACGTCCGTCAAGTTGAACAAGAGGATTCCTATAACAATAATGACGTATGCCACAAAGAACAGCTTCGTTGGGTAGACCTTGAACACAGCCACATTCCAAATAATTGCGTAAACGTTTGATGTCATCAAGGATACATTTGCGAACGCCGCACTTGATATCACAAAGAGGGTGGGCATACAAATGTAAACCAGGAGCATAGTGAGTCCAAAAACAATTTGAAAAAGCCAATCCTGACTTGTCCACAACGATCGCTTGGGTGCAAATGTTCTCCATTCTACCGCAAAAAACTGTACTGTTGAAAAAAGAAGTGCAAACATGGACATCATTGCTAGGTTCTCAATTACAGGAATGTACGCTGGAACAAAGTCAGCGTCTTCGGTATCCAAGCCCTCCGTCGTGTCCTTCTCGTTGCACTCACCTGGCGCCACACAAGCCTGGCCATTTTTAGACTGCGAGAAACTGGACATAGCCTCACCTTTTTCCGACAACACACGCTCTTCCTCACCTTTCTGTGAAAAGACTGGTTCGACTTCGTCAGGCCCTGTCGTGGCCGCTGGGTCAGCAGCACCTCCTTCACGAGGAACGGGCTGAACCTCTTCGGTTGCCTCCAAAATGGATTCTACGTCGGCATCTGAATGAGAATCGGCTCTGCTTTCACTGCCGGCACACTCTGATGCCCCTTGAGGCACCTGTATAGAATCCCGTGGTTTCACAAACCATTCCGTCAGCACGTTGCTCGTCGCGTACAAGGCACTTGAAATTAAGCACATTATGTCACCAAGAACTGAATTTGCTCCCTTATCACTACGTGATAGGCCATCTGCATCGAGACCCACAAGGAATGCAACCCCACCACAAGCAATCACACACCCAAAAATATGGGTGAGCGCGAACTTTGTCTTCAGTATAAAAAAACTCAATACTAGGACACATGGAACTGTAAAAAAGTTCAAGAGTTGAACTGACAGTAGATCTGTGTACTGGTACGCAAAAACCACGCAAAAATTGGCTTCTAAATCAACAATTGCAAGGACTGCGTATTTCCACCACTTTGTAAGGAATTTGAAGTTACTGAACTTTCGCTTCCTGTATTTATATAATATACAGGCGAACAGCGGACCAAACACAATAAATATAAACAAATACGACGTAACGGACTGTAACAAAGGGTAGCTCGCACCATTGTTGACGAGTATGGTAGTTGATACGCCAGTAAACGACATCAGGAACGAAACCACCTGCCCTAGCGCTACTCGCTTCAAGATCTCTTTGAATGGGAGCCTCATGGCATCAAATCATAAGAAAGGCAGTTTTGTTCTAAGCAGCTGTAAACTAACAACAAAGAAGACAATGAAAACGAGAAATCATGGCAATTTAATCTGACAGCATCTCTTAATGAGACACAGTCCGCCCCTGTGTCAGCCGCCAGAGTATTATTCATTAAAATACAAAGGATTTTAATTATTTATCTTTTTAACTCGTTTTCTGTAGAAAAACAACACAACAACCCTGTCGAACTATAACGAGCCGCAATGAACCCAGAGAAAAAAAAATTAATCGCTAAAAAAACTACGGCATCTTCAATCATGTCAGAATCAATAGCGCATCACTGCGCAACATAAAAACCAGAGAAAAAAAATCAGCAGGGCGTGGGGCTTGCACCGCCCCGCAAAACAGCCAGGCGCCTTCAACAGCCCCCCAAAGCCACACCCCGACGCACCCGGCGCCAAAGCCACCCGGCCCAGCCCCCCCAACCGGCCATTTGATTTGAGGGGGGTGGCCGTGAGGGGGCCTCCCCCCTGCGCCAAAATTGCCTACCCCCCCCCCTGCATAGCTCCGCCTCGGCCACCCCACAAACGCACAAAGCGGAGCGGCGAGGCGAACAAACAACGACGACGACCCACCACCGCCAGAAGGGTGAGGAACGCAAACGCCCACGCCACCCCACTGGAGGATGTATCTGAAGTTGAAAAACGAGCAACACGATGCCGCACAACGCCCCCCAATTGCCCAGTCCAAACCCCCCATTCCATTTCCTGTGGCGAGCCCCTGTTCCAGGCCAATGGCGTTTCACAATACAAATGAGCGGCGCATTTCCATCCACCCCCCGCCTCCAGACGTCAACTGCCCTGGGGTGAAACGATTCGCAGCCACACAAGAGTCCTAAATAAAATAAGGGCGGGAGGAGCCAACCCCCCACCCCGAACCGCAGCCAGCCCGCCACCGCACGCCCACCCGGAGAGCCTCGAAAACAAACGGACACACAAAAATGGCATATACCCCGTGGGCGCGAGGAAGCAGCGACACCACGGCGCCAAGAACGCACCCCGGGAGCGACCCGACCTTCGGAAAGCCAAAGCTCGCGAAGCACGGGCCCAAACACACACAATGAGACACCACACGACTCAAGGAAATCACAGGTCATAGCGCTGGACACCCGGCCACGACGGAACGCCCAACCATCATTGAAGAATCTGTTGGAACAACCACCAATCCCCACTGCGTGAAATTCACCACCCCCAGCGCGTCTCGGTGCACAAAGGCGGCGCCGATCTGGCCCAGCCCAATATCCACACACACAAACACCAACATAACCGTCACCAGAAACAAAAACTCAATTTAGAGTTTAGATTGCAGCACGCAGCACTTGCGGAAATTTCATTGCAGAGGAAATTATTTCACTTAGCCGCGCCAACGGCAGTGGCGAACGCTACAGGTAAACAGATCTGATCTGTCGAACTGGGGGTCCTTGGTGTGGGAGGGGGTTCATCCAAAATACAACCACAAGGGGCCGCGGTCGCCCAATCGGAAAGCGACAGCCAGAAGCCATGCCTTGCTGTTTTGCACATTCTTGCCGAAGTCGAACGCGACGGGTAGTCCAGAGAGCAGCGGTGGCACCGCTATTGTAAAGGGGGCCATTCGTTCATCCAGACAGGCTGGCGCGCTGGGGGCCGAATTGGCCACCGCCCCGCTGGGCTTTCGGGCCTGCTCTTGAACGGGGGGTGGTGGGCCGCTCCTGGCCAAAAAACCTGACCCCCAACCTGCCGCAAACCCGGCCCCACACACACAAAGGGAGCGGAAGAATCATCCAAACACGCACAGGCAACAGCGGCAAAATATTGGTTTAAAACAAAGCCGGCTGCACAACAGGGCCCCATGGTGGCGCAATTTCCCACCATTCTGCGCCTCATTTTCTCCAGCCACGTGCCAAACTGATGGCGTTGCACCAACACGCGCGCCCCAGGTACATAGGGGCAATGGAATTCCCAAAGACACAACTACTATATCGTATAGCGTCACTTTTTCTTGACGTAGGAAAAAAAAGTGAAATGGAAAAAGAGAAAAACAAATTGATTTCAGGTCTAGCTGTAACCTAAAACGAAAAATACGCTAACTATTTATTGTCAAGCAAACCAAGAGATGCAAAGGGGAAGGGGGTAGTATTGATTTATAAAACAGCCTGTAGTGAATAAATGCAATAGCTGGTGAAGAGTGTTAACACCGTGTCCCCTTGCAAGTGACATTACTGTAGTTCGTTATCTCTTTCAAGAGATCTCAGTAGGAAGACTGGATGACATCTGAGACCGCGTTAGCTTTATAGCACACGCGGCGTGCAGTAGAAAGCGTGGGGTTAAGGCGGGGGCTCTGGACCCCCACGTCGCCGCGGGAAGGATGAGGAGGGAGCAGTTCGGACGACCGTGGAATTCTCTTTTTCCGCTCTGAATAGTAGCACCGCGAAGAAACATAAAGCGCAAAGTTCTCAGACCCGGCTGTCGTGGCACCGCTTTTTGGTGGAATGGATTGGGGGGTGGTCAAAACCCATGGTCCCTACTACAGTGGCGCCGGCCTTCTTTTGGGCGGCGGGGGCTGACAAACCGCCACCCCCGCGCCACGGGCCCAAGATAATAATAATGGCGCCCTGGGTCTCTGGGTTCCGGACGGCATGGACTACACAGCGATGAGCATAATTCAAAGCGCTAAAGTGCACGATAGCCTTCCACAGTTCGTGGGACCTTGAGCCACTAGGACCGCTTAATGGCAAAGCGCCCATTGTTCACATACCATGCACCCTTGGATGAAGGGGGGCGCTTGTAAAGCGATGGCGTTCGTGGAAAGAGGCTGCTCTTCCTGTAGATAGGGCTAATTGCATTGCCGTATTCTCTGCGATGGCGCTAGAACAATAAATACCAGATAATTACGGGACCATGCCACAGCAGGGGTGTACTAGGGACCAAATTTCCGATGATCGTATATTAATACCCGACAGGGTGGTGGGGGTGGTCATTCCTGAGTCTAAAGCGCATGATCACGATAGGTTCCGAGTTTGCAACAGGCCATCATAGGTCTGTCTACCCCAACACCGTGCCAGTGTCTAGCACTCTTGGGTGCGAAGAGGGGGGGCGAAGCGCCTGCAACCGCCCCCGTCAGGAAACGGTGTGGACGCCTAGCCCGCATGCTGGAAGCGCACAAAGCAGATCCAAGCGATGCAGAACGGACGCGCGGGCAAAAACATACGAGACGCAGGTTGCATAGGTGGTGGCCGCTTGCTGCTGCCGCCAACCAGCGTCACCCTAGTTACCTGACTACGCTCCTGACACCAAGGAGTCGTGATGTGGAAATGAACCCTGGCCCCCTCAGCCTTGCAAGCCAGTATATCGTCATGCTCAGCTGTAAAGCTGGCATTATTAGCATCGACAAAACCGGACATAATCATATTGCAAGAGACATGGAAGACCGCGACGACGATCGCAACTCTGCAGTCGAGAGACTATGTGCTGTATGCTCGCAACAGGGCGCGAGGTGGACATGGGGGTATCGCAACGCTGGTTCACAAACAACTGAAATCAGCCCAAATCCCCCTACACATCCACGATACCGACACAAGCACTGAGGCACTACTAGTCCGGATCGGGACCTCATCAAACAGTGAGGTGCAGATCCTCAATGTGTACCTCCC
>JAODGE020025424.1:0-10927 GCA_027574965.2 Ecitophya simulans
CATTAAATATTTATTTATTAATGCACAATATATTTGACTATTTCGAAAGTCAAATACGAACTTTATTTGGTTCGCTGGATTCTCTACGGCGGGTCGTTGCAAGACGCACAGAAACCGAGCTCAAACACTTAACACCCTTAAAGTATCAAATTACCATTCTAGAATTTGGACGGGTACCCTTTAGACTATTGGGCATTGGAGCGTTCGGTTACAATTACCTTATGTTCGATACATATGGTGCCTTCGGACGTATTTCGGGGCGTTCGTTAAAGTGTAGGACACCATATTGACGGAGCACGGATGAAACTCGACACTTCGTGACGTCGAAAATCGAAAATATAAATAAAATCTCGGTTCGCTTCGAAGAACTATTGCTTAAGTCATTTCTGTCAATATTCTAAATTACTTTCAAGACTAGCCAATTGGCATGACTTTTAATGTCCAAGGGTAAACTTTCCTATCACTAATTTAATATCGTTGGATTGTGAAATATAACGTAATCAGCAGTTGAAGCTATGCAGTAATCGTTACAAAAACCACAACCTTGATTTTTATCTATGCGCCAATCACGTAATAAAGAATATAAAACACTGACAATGAGTAGTGATACGATGCAAATAATATACGTACTGATTAAATGCTATGAATATTACTATCCACTGTTTAACCCCTTCCAACGACCTAGCTCCGAAATTGGCTTAAATCTCAACCTATTAGGCAATGGTTTGGTCCTCGCGATGTAATTAACAAACTTTCGACAGATTTCCAAAAGTTTCCTTGAAACAAGAAACGACCTCCTATTAATTAGTAGGAGCATAGAATATTGGATAACTAATTACATATAATTAAATGTTAAAATAGAAATCCCTTGCAGTGAGTTTGAAGCAACATGAATTATTAATTGCTTATTAAATTTTAAATAAACTAGCTATTTGCATAATAACGTATTGTCCAGTGTTTATTTTTGCCTTTATTGGCGATAAAACCGTGCCGAAATGGTTCTGCACATTCCAACACGCGTCACGTGCAATAATGAACGGTCAAACGGCAATTCGAATGCGTGCACGCGTCCAAAGTCGTACAAAGTATTTGAAGAGCGCGAAAATGTCTGGGAAACAATGAAACTCACGACTACTTATGACAAGTTATATAAGATCAACGGAATTTTCTGCTGAACGGAATTTCAAGTTGTTTATACGTGACTTTACGTGGAACTAAAATGTACTTTTAACTAAAAATGTACTTACTTGCGACACGTCATATTTTGCACAAATAAATCACTCGATGCGGATATTAATAAAACTGGCAAAAATTGAGTCACAACCAAACACTATCAAAACGTTCACTCAATCAACAAAAACTCGCGTGAATATTTTCGGTGTCAAAGCGCGGGCCACATCTGCCGGCTTCAGCGCGCGCCTGAAAACTGACTGAACAGTCTCAAGATGCGAGGAAAACACGCGAGTGTATTTGCGTTGGGGAGCTTTGAGCTTCGGGCGCTGAGCGCGCCGCGCACGCCGAGAGCGAGCTTATTGCGCTTATTGCGTCGAACACTTTTAGACACGCGTCGCAGGCCCGCCGCTTCAGCTTTTCGGATCGATTCCGGCTTACCGGAGGCGAGCGGCGGCCGATTGTGATTCCCTTCTGTGTCTCGCGCGCGATTGGTGAAGATTTTGAATGTCAACATTAGCATGCGCCGCACGCGGCAAAATCAACCGCGACCGCCGACACCCACGCGCGCGGAATGCTTAAGTCGGTTCAGTCGAGCATCTGTGGTAGGCAACCACAATGACACCTAAACTGAACATGACTTTAATCATAAACTCCATAAAAACCAGTAAAACGTTCTCGAACGCATTTGAATGCTATTAAATCCACTGATCGGTTAAATATTTACATGTGGATAATGTTTAATAATTTATAAGATTCGAATATGTTATGAATATGTTTCTCAACGCCATGTTCATCGTTCGAACGAAAGCCCTGGACATTCTGGGCTGGAACACACCTGAGCTAAATATAAACCAGCGCGTGTATCGATTGTATTGGAATTTGTCTCGAGAACGAAAGGCAATCTTCGGTAAATGGAAAGTAACCCTGGAACTGACACACTACACGATCACATGTTTGTCTGGTTATTTGTTAATTAAATATTGTATCAACAATTTTTCTTCTTCGGCTGGTTATCCGGGGGGCGCGAATCGATTGGGAAAACCTGTGTTTACTACTTGGAAAGTACGCGTACGGCGCACGTTGTCAGAAACAACTTGAACTTGACCTCCAAAGACTTGAGGGATGGCAACAATCTGGACAAGGGCTAATAAAGTTTATTGAGTTTGGAAATTTCCGTGTTGGTCATACGCTTAGACTAAAAGCAAACATTTATAGTGAAACATATGAATGTAATATTAAGAAAAATTGAATTTATTAATAATCCATTCAGTCAATAATCGTAACATTCACTTGTACAACGCGTACTACGCGTGTTACGCACATTACGTACATACGGGCGCTGGCATTGAATACGTAATTAAGCCTAATACATCGTCAGGAAGCTTGCAGTTTATGCACAGTTCTCATGTGTGTACATGGTGAGATGTTGGTCGGTGGTCAAAGAGCACGTATAATTTCTTCCTGATTCGTACGCTCACTTCCGCTATAAATTAATTTGTTATTCAGAACCATACGTCTCGTTATTAAATTCTCACCGAATTATACGTAGGTATTATAAGTGGCAAAGCGACCAATGGACATTAGTGAGAAAAATTACTGAATGAACAAATGTTTTACAGTTGTTGTAAAAATATCGTTTACGACAGTAAACTAAAAATGTGCAGAGGAGCGTCACGTAAATACCCAAGTCTATTTAAATTTAATTAAAGCGGTTTTTATTTTCCAACAACGACAACAATTTCATGTTTTTCTCCAGGTAGATAAAGCGCAACGAAGAGCACAGCAACCGCATAATAAAGGCAGGAAATATTCATAAATTCTCTTCTTTCTCACAGCCCCCTTTTTGCTGCGTGGTTTGGTAATGCCGCATGAAGCATGCATTGTTTGCTTTCGATCAATTTCCCAATATATCAGATTTTCTATAAAACATTTACAAAAATAAAAATAAAAATTAATAAGTAGAACGCTTTTGTTCTTGTAGATAACTACGTAGAATAAGCAATGTTGCATCACACGACGACTTTCACATTTGCCGACCAACATTCGCCTTTATACACAATATTCTCGCAGCAGTTCCAGTAGTTTGTTGCGCACAAATTGACGGCGCTTGTGTTCGCCAGTATTTGTTGAAATGTTGAGCGTGTTGCTACCGTCAGTTGCAATCTGCTGTGACTTCCTTTGACGCGCGATCACTGTTCGCGCTCGCTGTACTCGTTACGGTGGTAAACTGCCTTGATTCAATAACAAGTGATTTACCAGGTTGTCCGGTAGTAGTAGTGATACTCTTCGTTTTAGGCAAGTGTTTAATGGACCCGATTGTGTTCGGTGTTGAATGTGTGGTGTTTTGTGATGCAGACATTTTTTGCTTGGGTAGAAGTTCACAGCTTTGCTTTTAGTGTTTTACGCATGTTTTACACATAACCAGGTAGCCTTGAAGTTGATGCAATATTGATGTCGCTTGTGTTTTTAGTGTTTTGTTAAATACGCTTCAGGTTAGGTTTGTTTCGAGTCAAGTGGAACAAAAGAGAGAGTTTGGTTAAGTCATATCTGTCCTAACCAAACTTAAGTAACTTTATTGACCGATTTGAGGTAGTGTCAAGAGACTATTTTTGATTGAGTTATCTTGTCTTTGGTGTCTACGGTAGGCCAAACAACTTGAACTCACTGATGTAAACATACAATTAGTGACTGGTCACCAAAACAAAGTTTGGTTACTTTGTTGGCCCAATGCAGCTTCGTTCAATGTCGTTACTATTGTTCAAGTATATATTGCATAAAGTTTCTCCAAAAATCCCCACTAATTAAAGACGCGACTATTTACAAACTACGTAATTACCGAACAATTTAGAAAAACATTAAACACTCGAAAATTCCACGCTTAAAAACCCGTTTGAATTGAAGCCTAAGTGGTATATCAACGTCCGCCTCCAGCCGCCTTCGTCCGCCGCCGCTCGCATTAAAACCGTTCGCAGCCGCCGATCCACATCGACTCCGGGGAGTGCGATCGCGAGCGCGCCCGACGCGTGCCGGAGGCGGCTCGAGGCGTCGCCCGCACCCGCCGTCCAAGGACGCACGGCCGGCGCTCCGCTGCCGCCGACGCGCTCGCGGTGCCGCAGTCGTTCGCCCGACCGCCGACGGTGAACCACTTGTTCGTCCGCTCCGCTGACCCACAACAAGCTTATCTCCGTTTATCGGCGCGCGACGCGATTCGACCGGTCGACAAAATCTTGGGCATTGATAACCGTTTGCGTTGCATTGTTTAAAGTCGGTGTTTCGNTTCGCGGCGTCGGCAACGAGACGAATTAGTTTACCAAGATGAGCGCCGGGGGAGTCGACGAGATTCTCAATTACTCCAAGAAGGAGGAAGAGGACTATTACGCCGTGCTCGGCGTCGACGAGCATTCATCCGTAAGTGCGCACGTTCTTAGACAATCTCGTACAAAGGCAATTTGCATTTTTAATGTGACGTGTTCTATTCAATTTTGCGCCGCCCGCATTATTTAATTTTATGTGAATAATTTATCAATAGAGACCTTTGCATTATCATTTTTTTAAAATTTAATTTAATCGACAAATTGAAAAAGCTGCACGACTTAATAAACTATTCACCTTTCATGCGCACTCCTGGCACATTGCAATTTTATTCGTAATCCAATTTTACTACCCAGGGCAAACACACAAAAACCATAAAATGATTTTATTAAGCTAATAAAATCCGACTCGAATTCCAATTTTAACTCTCAATTCGCAACCGAATAAAAATTCCTGTCATTGAATTTCACGAAGGTTTTAATTAAATCCATTAGTATTTTTCTGCGATAGCAATTTATTACAAATTGTAGGGTGTAATAATTGCCGATGCCGATGCTGCCGATGCTGATTCGTTCCGGCGATGTTTAGGCATGCCTGAAATTGTTGTCATTTGCTGACGTTTGGATGAATACTTCTCATTACTTCGCATTATGCGCTTGTTACCTTCATCCGCGAATAAAAATCAAAGATAGACAACTTAATAACAAAATTATGATGATCTTACTTTCTCGCGTTTCATCGTTTCGTATATCTGAGACATAACCTTGTTTATCGTCAAGGTTGAGCTTCTCGTTAGATGATGGCGCTTGTAATTTGGAGGCCATTAAAATAAATCCTCAAAATACTCTGATTTTTTACAAGTTCATGCTTATAATACTCTTTGCGATATTATCCGCGCTCGTAAAACTGGCAGTGTTATTCTTGCGAAATTTGTGTGGAAAAATGGAGCGCGACGCAATAAAATTTTCGCGCCGGGAACACTTAAAATATTAACTGCGTGTGTATCGATTTCCCGTTTTGGAGAAGTGACAAATTTTTAAACGCGCTTTGGTCCAGTCACGCATCGAACTTGGCGTCTTGAAGTTAGTAACATTTTTCCCAATGTGTCCAACCGGTCCGATTGCACGACTCCTTTGCGCCATCGCACTTTCCGTGTTTTCCATTACCTGTAGGTACAAAGGACAAACGCAAAGGTAAAAGGTACTAAATTATTTGCTTGATCCACGCTCTTCACTCATGACATGTTCGCCGCGTAATTTCTACGTCACATCGTAATCACGAACATTACATTCGACATTCACCTTGTTGCACACTTCGTCTGAATTATGTATTTAAATTGCACATTGTTATTTCTTTGTTCCAGGCTGAGCAGATTCAGACCGAGTATAAGACCCGCGCGCTTCAATATCACCCTGATAAGAATGCCGGCGATAAGGAAGCTGAACGTAAATTTCAACTTTTAAATGTGAGTTGGGCGTTTTACGCGTGCGTGTAGATTAATCGCAATTGGAACTTGGTTTTGATTGTTCAAAGTCATCTCTTGCATACTGTCGACGCGTAGTTTGGCAATGTGGGTCAAATTCAATTTTGATTAATGTCCGGCTTGGCATATTAATTACATTACTGCGGTTTGTTTGTCAATTTGCCGAAATATCATTACATTAAGATCAGCCGAACTGAAAATTGCTTTCGAATAGTCCATATTGTTGTTTATTGCATATATCGTTGATACGTTACCAGAGCGTTGTGTAGGCTGTTTGGTTTTTAATTCGCATATTGATTATTGGTTTTTCTTGCCAGCATGCCTCGTTGAATCGCAATCTGTCGGACCTCAATGACCTGGAAACGTGCTCATATCCAGAATCCATCAGCCCGTCGTTTTTTTGCGCTTTTTCGTTGTAACGTTCAACTTTGGGTGGTCGTCCTGGACGTCATTTCACGTTTCAATTCGAGGAAATTGCCTCGCAGCACAATGCGTTATCATTGCGCACATGCAACGAACTTCTGTGTGGCTCGGAAAGTTAATACTCTGGGGACAATGAAACGAGCGTGAGGGTAATTCCGGACAACACATTTTAATTAGCAGGATGGCGTTGTGCCGCAATTTTAAAAATTTGCAGTTTATCGATCGTCGGGTTGAGTTCGTGGACGTGATGTAGAAAGTGGATTGTCATTTTCGTAGATAAGGTAGAAGTGAGTTGAATCGAACGAGAACGACAGGATTTTCCTTCCTGTATTCTCTATTCTATTTTCTATTCACTGTTTACTATGGGCGTAAAGCATTGAGCTATGTCTGGGTATTCATTTGAAAGAGAGCCAACCTACGTCGAAGAAAATTTCAAATATTTTGCTTTTGCACAAAAAGAGTGTAAGAAGAAACGTTATTCAGAGGCGTTTTCTTTCAGGAAGCAAAGGACGTGCTCACGACTCCTGAAAAGAAACTTATGTACGACAAGTGGAAGAACTCCGGCATTCAGATCAGCTACAAGCAATGGTTGGGAATGAAAGAACATGTCCAGCAGGTAAGATATTCCTAAGTTGGCGATGCCTGAGCTTGAATTTAATTGGAATGAAATCTTTTGATTGCTTAGTCGATGCACTGGAGCGTGCCGAAAACTAAAGACCGTATGCTCCCCGGCAGCGGGGGCGGCATCTCGTCAGGGCCGTCGTCCTTGCAGACGCCTACGCCGGCGCAGCGACGCGCGTCCGAGGGCGGGGCCAATCTGCACTGGGGTTCGCGCAATGCCGGCTCTGCGTGGGGCGGCGACAATCCCGGCGAGGTCGTCAGCAAATTCCGCAACTACGAAATCTAAGCGTCCCTTCCGCGCAACCCCCTCACAGTATTTCAATGTCGACCTACATCCAAGCCCTTCACTCCGCCGCCCCGCGATGTTGCCGTTGCACGTTGAACGCCCACTGAGATTTTCGAATAATTTGACCGTTCGTCAAACCTAAATGTGATACAGTGTGTTGGTTCGAAGGAAATATCCGCCTTCTACACGAAATATAAATCGATGTGAACCGATTTTAAGCATTTGACATACTCATACAGGGTGTTTACAAAACTATTACGAGGACTAAACATATAAATTAATACTTTAGGACCTAACATCATGGGTCAAATCTTTCTCTATTTTCGATTAAACTTTTATGGAACTCACTTGGACCAAAAGCTAAGATCAGAATAAGTTATCTACAGAAGTCAACTAAATGATATTAGACATTAAACATTCTATAAATTCTCCAATATCCTTGAAATCTTTTAGGATCTCAACTGGTTGTTAATTCATTTCCTTGGCATTGATTTATCTTGTTTCTACTAATAACATTCTTAAAATTGATAAGATATGTATTGTGACTTAATGTAAGTGGAAAGAAAAACTAATCACTACTATATTTTGATAAATGTTTATGATAATCAATTACAATTTCATTTTTAGTTTGCTCACAAAAAAAAAAAAAACAACAGAAATTACTTACAGAAGTAATCATAACTGTAACTCATTAACTGTCTCAATAAGTGGCGAATAAATGATAAATTATGATGTATGTGTTGGTGTGATTAACGAGCAATTAATCACCGTAGTTCTTTCTCGCACGGACGTGTGAAAACTTGTCCATAATCATGAATCCATCTGTTTGCGACTGAAAACAACGCCGAATCTAATTTTAAAACATTTATAAGTTAATCAGAGTGAACCAACCCCATTTGTATCCTTGTAAAACGGGACATGCTGCGTGAAAAGTCCTATTATCAGGTGTCAAGTCAGAGTGTAAGTTGTGCCAAAAAACTAAGGATCCTTTTTTGGGTTTGACAGTGATGCCCAATCTTGGGAAGACAGTAGCACCGCCATGTTCAACGTCGCTCATCTGTATTAACATTAATCATACTTATTGCTATTTAATCACATTTTATTTCTTGTACTCACATAGATTAGAATTGTAGACATTCGATTAATTATAATTCCATCCACCTTAAACTTCTAGAAAAATAGAAAAATTAAAATAGAAAATATTTACATAAACATTCATGAACCTGCTCTACGAAGAAGTCGTAATGGGCACCGTAATAACCTCCGATGCCATAGTTTAGAACCTGTAAGTTTTCCGCAGTCTTCAGTGTAAGTCCTGAAACGTCTTCCAAGCGTTGGTTAATCCCAAGAAAAGCATATTCGTGGTCTTTTATCCAAGCCAGTTTGCCGACACGATGGTTTGACAGTCTGCTCGAGTTCTCGCCATGTGCTACATATGCTCGTGTTAACTGTAAATTATTTTACAGATTTCTTTTGTATTGCAAATAAAGCTGTGAGAAAATTAAACGCACTTTAGGAATAGCTAGTTGCTTAATCACATTTATCTCATAATCAGATATAACATCATGAAATATCCTAAGAAGAGGTGCTTTATAAGCTTCTTCCATTTTAAAAGGTGCAATCTTCAAAAACATATTATTGGCAGGTTGATAGTAATGGCACTTTAAATGTGATCTGATATCGTCACTTATGGTCTCTTTCCCTTGACACAGTTCTTTGTAGGTTGTTGAATGCGGAGAAAGACTTTCATGTTCTTTTCTTTCTATTTCATTATGTTGGAAAGCTGTTTCGTTTGCGTACAACTTTTTCATTTGCCATGCCCTAGGATGTCGCGGTTCCAAGTTTATTAGTCTTGAATTATACTCAACTGCTTTTGTTAAGTTTCCTAATTGGTAATAGGTCCATGACAATTGCTCCAGCATGTCTTGCACTCTCAACCTTGGGTTTGTTTCGTGCGAGAGACGTTGGAGTGATTCTAGAAACCAATGCTTTGCTTCTTTGAAGTTGGAATTACTGTAGATGTGCGTTCCAACTGCAAAACAGTCGTGAGAGGACATTTCTGAAGCGTACTTAACGCCGTTAATTTCACCACGTGCCAATGACGATGATTCCAGTTGGTATGTTGTTTGAAGTCGGTACAATGCTTCGACTGCTCCTAGATAGTCCTCGTGAGTAGGAAATATTATTGCATCCTTTACAAGGGAATCGTAGACATCTTGTGGAGAGTTGGAGTCCAACATAAGTTTGACATCTTTCCAATCAACGCTCAGCCTTTTAATCAGTAAGTATGCATTGATAGGATTGGCGAAGAAGGACATTTTATCTTTTCTGGCAAAATCATTCTGTATTCTAAGTTCATCTACTATATTTTTTAACTTTTGGAGCTTCTTCTCTTCAGTAAAGATGTAACTTTGAAGAGAAAACAGTAAAGCTTCCTCTGTTGGAAGAAGTTGTTCCAAGGAAACCATAGCAGCAAACACGTCATCACCAAACACAACACAACTTATTGTCAATATTAGTAAAGTATATTTTAAGATCATTTTCTGTAATTTAAGTAGGTTTTTTTATAAGAGTTGTGAAATGTGATACCGAGAAAACAAATCGCGTTATATATTCCGCAATATAAGATTCGCAAACAATTAATTAATTTGGCAGGTGAACAGACACTTTCGTCTACGTGTTCAGGCTCAATGAATAAATAAAACTCCAGCGGATTAAACAATTGACGCTGATAATGGCAAGGTTACGCTTGTCATTACAACAAGGCACCACACAATAACTTTAACTGTGCGTGAAATGCGCCTATTTTATGTATAGTAGAAAGTTTATTTTAAACAAAAATATATTCAATAATCCAGCTAAGTACCTATTTTTCACCTCGCACACCGTGAAATACTAAATTTTAAATGTACGGAGCGGCTTTGATTTGGCAAAACGGCATGAAACAATGAATATCCGGTAAACACAAAATCTGGACTTGTGGGCTTTAAACAAATTGCTTTATAAAGTTGTTTAATTGATTATGCATGTTTACTCTAATAATTTATCGAGGTATGTTAGTTATAAAATAACAGCATACAAAAACAAGAACAAAGCTCTGCCAGTATGAAAGTATTTACAATTGAAAATGTTTTAGTTACAATTAAAAATTTTCAACAATGTATTGTTTTTCCGACAATTAATTGGCAATGATAGACCGATTTAAATATATGAAGATATTTTTAAATATCTGTCTTTAATTCAATGGTACTAATCTGGTGATAATTGTTGGGTACAATTTTCAATAATACCAAAATAATATTTTCTAGCCCGTTCCCTGCCCTATTAAATACTGGCTGTTATTATTACATTCTTTATGACTTATTATTCTTGAAATTTTTAAACTTTCTTTTGGGTTGCATTAAAAAACAACAATATAATTACAATGGAATAATAATTTTATTTCAAGAAAACACTATTTATATTTGTTACTCATAAACCAAAAAACTGTATTGGTGTGAGTTAATTTTCTAGTTAGAATTTAAGTAATCCTATAGTTGTAAACATCTAGAATAACTTCAACAATCCCTCAACAGTTCGTTATTATTGTGTTACTAATAATAATAAAAAATATACGAAATAAAAATGAA
>JAODGE020025448.1:0-20068 GCA_027574965.2 Ecitophya simulans
TGTGTCAGTAACCCGACTTAATTTTAGTGTTTTTAATTGAATAAAGTTGTAGGGCGACGTCTATTAACATGGGGCAAAAACGACGTGAATTCTAAAAATATTAGTATAAACACGATAAATTTTGCGGAGTAAATTTATTATATGATTGATTATTCATTATTATTGTTTGTCCTGCTTAATTTTATTAGAATTTTTTTAATTTTTGTAACGTTTGTTATATAGGAACATGCTTTTGGATATATTATTTGCTGTAACACTAAATTACAGGAATATTTCACATGGAATTCCGATAGTAAACTTTACGGGTAACATATAAAATGTCTAATTATCTATTGTTGTTTTCTCAATCTTTTTGGTTTACTTATTTTTAGCGTTTTTAAAGTTTTGTTGGACTGTTATTATTGCTTTTATTTTTATTATAATTAATATACCTTTTAATAGTCAATATTTTTGCCTTGCATGAAAAATTTGTTTAGTCAATTTTATGTGATTCATATGTATTATGAAAATCTGTCATCAAAATTACCGACTTTATCGCTCAATTTTGCGATGTGCTATAACTGAACTGTGCTACAACTGAAGTGGAGGGCGATCTATGATCTAGAAACAATTCAACAAAAGCGTTCTAATCGTAGTTTAAATTGCAATTTTTTTATATTTTTTATATTTAATCGTGTGACTTCAAATGACAATAACAGCTTGACAGCAAATGAAACGTACTTTGTTGCGCAATTATTATAATTATTCACTCCGCAATTGTTATACTAATTAATGCATGCGCAAAACGTAGGTTTTGTCATCTAGTGTTGATTTTCCAACATGTGACCGATATGATTTTAGTGGTTCAATTGAACGACTCACGTTTGGGTCACGTTTAGCATGAGCGACGTGCGCTGAAACCAACACGAAATGTAACCAAGCCGTATCAAAGGAAATCGTAAAAATAACTGTGTAAACACAATAAATTTAGCCGAATAAACTTCCGCAACTTTGAAAGTATAGTTTCGTCATTCGACTCCAGATGGCGCAAACGAACGGTCACTCTTAGATTGCGTACTTTGTGTGTGCGTTCTTCGTTCACTCCGTTTACCCAAATCTTAACTAAGCAGGTCGCGTTGGACGCTCATTTTAATGCGCCTCTTGTGCTGGCTAAAAGGCAATGCGCGTAAAGCGCTCTTTATGCAGCAGATGCACTTTGTTGATCCAATCCGTCAGCTGGGCCCACACGAGCGCCGCGTTAACGGCGTTTTAACAACCGCAATTCACGCTAATTTCCGACACGCTGTTTTACGCTTTTTTTTGCGCGCGCGCGCCACCGGCAGCACGCCAGATTAGCAAATGAGGTGTAATTAAAAATAGAGACGAAGACGTCGACGTTTTGCTGCAGCGAGCAGGATGTCCATCACTCGGGAAGCATCCTGTCTCGTCGGTATTTAGTAACGAATCAGTCAAACGCTCAGTTTTTGTTGAGAACCTAATGTGCAGTTCTTTGATGTACCGCTAGGTAAATGGTTTTAGATTGGTTCATGCTGAAAGTTAGCGCCGCAACTTTTCGTGTGCGCACTGATCACACTCGATCAAGCCTCGAGACGATCTGTGCAACGCACAATGTGCACGTTTTGCATGGTTCGAGCATGTCGCGCTTTGTAACCATTCGGATTAGGACCAGTTGCGCGTTACGTGCATCGCTAATTGACGACAATTACGTCCCACGGCTAATTACTGTCATCGGCGCGGCGACCGCGGCGTTTGATCTCCTCTTTTCTGATACAATCAATTTCGACTAACGAACCAGGCGCAGCTCACGATTCGATGTGTACCAACTTTAAGGAACTGCGTTCTCTCATAAATTACGACATAAATTACGTGTTTTTTTCAACGTTGTTCTTGCAGGCCCCATGTCAGCTGCTAATTTCAAGCAGGCGCAGCCTTCTCCGAATCACGAAAAGAGAGGAAGACGACAGGAAAGCTTAATTAAATATATTATTTTTTGTTTGTGTCAGAGTTAATTTATAGTTCCTCGACGAACGCGTGAATTATGTAACCTTGGCGCGGGAAAACGTGTCGGTTTGCGAGAGCCTTCGAAATTGACTTTGTTTAATTCGCGTGGGGAATTCAGACATTTTGCAGTTCGCTTCGTTGCACCGCACGAGAGATTCATTATTCGTTGCAAATGCGAATCGTAATAATTACTGATTACGATCGCTCGTTGCGGGGAATGATCAAATTTGTGGCTGATTGATTTTTCATAAATGTCTTTTAAAAAATCAATCATTGGCGATACAACGAGATCGCTCGTTGTTTATCACATTTTTTATGTGTAAAAATTTTTGACATTGTAATACTCGGTATATAGTAAGCAATTACAATGGAACTGTAAATGTGCTGATTACACTCGAGGCAGGTAATTATTGTTTATGGGTGAGGTAATTTTAATAACAAACATTTGGGGAGTATTTTTACATTTCCGTATAACATTCAAATAAAGGCCAACTTGACACTCACAAAACAGTTTTTGGTTACTCGAACAGAAATTGTCTTATACGAATTGTTGTGTATACGCGATGTGTTTGTGTTTTTCGGAAATTATTTAGTTTTTCATGAAAAATGGATTTTGTGTGATCGTGTTCAACTTCGGGTAAAAGAAAAAGTCACAAGCGACCACATGTCGGGAATATGGTGGCTGTGGCATTGGTAGCGTGTTGTTTTTCACCAAAAATTCGCACACATGCAACGATGTGCGTGCAGAAAGTCAAATGGTGTCAAATTAGGTGGAAAATTTTAGGTACGAGTTGTTCTGATACCCAAATCGATGTTTAGGTCCTCCAGAACTTCTCTAACTGTGTTTCGATTTTTTATTTACTCTATCACACTTCTCGACTGTTGAGACGCTTGAGCGTCCGGTGCATTTTTCGTCGCTCACTTCTTCTCGGTCCTCTACGAACATACTGTACCATCGATATACGCTTCGATATATGCCACATTCAACACTAGAAATGTGTTGGCGCATTCATTTTAATATTTCAGACAAAATATGATAGTGTGGAACGAACATTCATTCAATATTCGCCATACTTTTTGAACACACTTCGTATATGTCAAATATATGTCAGCTGGGAGACTACGTGTTGGCAGCACTGGCCATACCTATAACTAACGGTTGGTAACCCTGGTTTCGATCTCCGTGCGTGTTGTGTATGTCAATAGTTGCAGGTGTCATTTTTGCAAACTCACCGTTCGCAACGTTCCAATTTTTTCACTACTCGCATATACGATACTTAACGCTTGTACCATATGAGGTCATCACTTCTAATTTAAAATGTTGTAAATTAATGACAAATTAATAACAGGACATAATTCGGTTTTCGGATTGTGACAAGATATTCTAGATCTTGTAAAGTCTAAATAGCAATAAGTTGTTGATGCTTAAAATATATATTAGCTAGATTCGATTCTTATTGATTTTCTACTTTATTTGCAATGATTTATGGAACAACATTTTTGAATCACTAAGTATACAATAAATTCCAATGGAATCCGAATGTAGCGAGTAATCACATACATCACGCAATCACATGAATGGCAAAACTTTCCACGGCTGCTTAGTGTTCGGTCGTAATGTATTACAGTATTTTTATACAGAGCGGTCCCAACATTATAAGATAGAAAACTTTCAATTTGAAAACACTTCATCGTATTTATTCGCTATTCCAACACTCGGCATATTGCGTCATAATTGATTCAGCTTCATGAGAATTGACAATATCTGTACGTTTCGGTAGTGATCGAATGTATTCGCACGCGTTATATAATAAATCGCAATTGAACCGAAACGAACCTAATCAAAGCAAATCTGCGTTCGCGACGTACTCGAAGTCTAAATATAAATCTAGATCCGCGTGGAGCGGCGTCGGGGATTTGGTCGGGCGCGGGATGCGCGCACCGCGTCCATGACGGTAATGAGCGTAATGACAACCGTCGCCGCAGAGATGGCCGCCCGCAGGCCCCTCGCCGCTCCCGGCAAAGCGGCGGCATCCGCTCGTCGTTCGACTCGTTCCATCGCTCAATCGCATCGTTTATTCCCATCAATTTGTCGCTCGGCGCGCGCAGCGCGTTCCGGCGAACCGGTGCCACCGCAGGCACAGACTGTTGATCAAAATCCCAGCACGTCGATCACCACGATAATCGATATTGTTGCGCGGTCGGCTTTTAATGCTAACCCGCGGTTGAGCTCGATTACCGGCCGCAGACCTTTCGGTCGAGATGCGAGAAGGCTTTTCGTGCGTACGGCTTCGGTTGAAGTCGAACCGCGAAAGTCACCCACTTTGTGCGTTTGTTCTTCGCGCCTTGGACACGCGACACGCGATCAAGTCGCCCATTCACGTTGGGATAATATCATCTATTTGAGAACGAACACCGTTTACCTACGAAACGTGTTGTTCAAGGTACGACGGATTGGAGTTAAGTGGATAGTGGTTATAGGTGGTTCCAACCTAGAATTACCATCGACGAATATCTCTTACATCAGCTAACCAATAGCTTTGTTCTTCGGGCGGTTCTGTCTTACACAAAACGAAACGTTTTTAATCAACGAACAATCATCGTTACGTAACTCGTTCCCCTTGCGGTGAGGTGTACGCCCGTCTCGTGCGCACGCGCGGCACACTTTAGACGAGAAACTGAATAACATGGTTGCGTTTTAACGATAAACATATATAATTGTTGCGCTTTGCGCGAATTTCGCGCGATAAACATAAGAATTTAGACCACGCAAGAATGAGAATTTAATGAGCGTCTGAAATCCACCGTGTTTTATTATTTATTATTTCTACGCTGCGCGCAAGAATCTAATTGCTTTCTTCTTGCTTTTTTTTTGCTCGAAAACAATTTCTATTCGCTCGCGTTCGCGCACGTCGATTGATAAAGACAAAACTGTTCCGATAGCGCGCTTGAAGACACAAAGGAGAAGCGGGCAAACTTTCACAAATTAACAGCGCAAAGCCGTTGCAAACGCAAAGATTTCTGGCGGCTTTCTACGAGCGCGCAGCACATTTATGGGTAGAAATGTGCGCGCTCGATGAAAACGAGCGCGCCGGTCGAAGATTGCTTCGGGTGTGCTCTTGTTTTCGTGCGCGCTTGTCGTCGATCCCGGTGGGAAAGTGAAAGTTTCGGAAATTGTGCCGGACGCGGTCGGAAATAGAATATCGAAAGGAACCGAACGGCCGGCCATTTGGTAATATATTCGCGTGCCTAGGTTCGGACAGTTTCTCGCTACTCTTCGCGAAACTCGACCAGAAGGCAATCGATGCCTTGAGTCGGAAAGTTTTCGCGAACTGAACCGAGCCAAGTCGCGAGCGCGCTCAAAGTTTGTGCACGAGCAACAATCGCGCAACTAATGCCGAAAGGTAATTCGCACGAATGGTTTGAACGTTTTACGATGTTTAGAAACGGTCCGTCGATTGACAATAACGAGAATTTCTCTCGTGCGATTAGTTCGAAGAGTTTTGCTGCGGATTGAGTAAATGGAAATGCGTGTAGCAAATGTTAAGTTAACTTTTTGGTTGGTTATACAACCAAAATCTGCACGTAACCGTAATGTTTCTCTAATGAATGTTTTTTCAATTAGTTTGGTATAAAGATATTGAAAATATATCAATGTATTATTTTCATTATAACCATCTTGTTCACGAAATAAAAAGTCAAGTAATAAGCAATAAACGTTTAAACTAAACATCTGTTTTGCCACGATTCATGATCTTGTTGCAAAAATTACTCTTTTGCATTTCCTTTCCGCCATTCCAAGTTTGGAGATAAAATTAGAAACAAATATTAATTTAACTTATTGTGAGTCGTAGATGGCGCTCCGACAGATATTCCTCGTGCGTTTGCATTGATCGAAAGATAATAATTTAAAGATACGTTCGCAGTTACCTTCTCCTGCGAAGCCCTAACCACGGTACGCAGTACATCATTGAATTTTAAGTAGATTTTCGCTGTGGTGAACAATGACCGAGCGTAGTTTTCCATTTTGCATAATACCCTTGCCCCGGAGTTACTTTCAACCCCATCATTCACGTTTCTCACGCTCGTTTCGGCCGCGAACAAACATGCTGAAACGTT
This sequence comes from Ecitophya simulans, assembly GCA_027574965.2. Lineage (NCBI taxonomy): Eukaryota > Metazoa > Arthropoda > Insecta > Coleoptera > Staphylinidae > Ecitophya > Ecitophya simulans. The sequence goes on from JAODGE020025448.1 coordinate 6,121, forward strand.
TCTCGTCTCCTGCCGCCGCAAAGTGGCGATGGCGGCGCTCTCTAATGAAAATTCCCGGTACAAAGCGATGCAAATATTTTAGGTCGGCATGCGGCGGCGAATTTGCTAATTAAAAACGATTCGCCGTACGAAATTACGCGGTAGTCGCGACCGATGCAAGGGAAAAAAGCGAACGCCAGCGCCTAGATGGAATGGACGCGCAACTAATTAACCGTTTTGTCGCGAATCTCTTCTGTTTCTTTTGCCAGTTTCGATCAACCGACCGACGTGGGCGTGTTTTGTGCGCTTCGACCTAATGAATTAACGAATCAATAATTGCTTTATAATTAAATTATGTATCAACTGAAGCGCACCTTGTTTATTTTGCTGGTATAAATATATAGATATATATATATTTTTGATAATTTGTGTTTTTTCGTGCGTTGCAGATAACGATGCAGTGGACGAAGCGACGCTGGAAGCAGTAGCCATATTTGAAAAGAAAGTTATCGCGCACAGTTTCTCGCCCGCCTGCCTGCATCCAAGCGAATCGGCGTCGCGATGGGGGTGAAGTTCCATCGCAGGATATCGCCGAAGGTGTTCGTGATGTGCGGCGTCGGGCTCACGGTGTTGCTGTGCCTCTACTACGTCAACTGCGGGAGCGGGTGTTCCACCCCCAACGGCACGTCGGACGCGATGCGGCGGCACAGCGTGGACGCTCTGATTAGCGTCGGGCGCGGCGCGAACGACGACGACGTGGCCGACGGTAACAACGCCAATAACGGCAGGGCGCGGAGCGGGGCGGCCGTTTCGGCGGAGGGCGGGGTGCGCGAACGGGCGCAGTGTTCGCCGTTGGAGAAGAACGACGCCGACGTGAACACCGTCGAGGTGTTCAAGGGATTCGATTTCCAAGTGAGTATGGTTGGGGGGAGGGAATTAAATTGCGCGCGTTTGCGCGACGATTCGCGATGCAAAATTGCGAAATTGAAGATACCGCCGCCTGTTCGTGAATTTGCCGGGGAAACGTCGAAACTGGAATTGGGTAGGCGAGCGCGAAATAAAGAACGCCGACAAACGCGCGCTCGGCGACGTCCTCCGGAGAATTCGTCCGGAAAATGCTCGCGCGCGAAGCAATTTGCCGAGACGCGCGCCGCTCGCGTGCGTTCGCTTTGTGTGCGAGCGTTCGTTTTCGAATTTCGTGCAATTCTTTACTCCCGAGACGCGGCCGTAGGCATTACGGGCGCGTGTTTCGCGCCCGACGCGCCGAGTGCAGCCGTTCCGTTGCGCGTCGCGACGCCTACGTACCGAACGAACAAGGGGCGCAATCGATGAGCGGCGTAATGACTGCGACGCGCCGGCAAATTTAATCGAAAACTAGCGAGGCGCGCGGGAATCGCGACGACTCGCACGTCGGCGACACGATTAACGCCGCTGCGCCGTTCGGATAAGTCGCCGAAAGACGGGAAATAATCGTACATGTATTCTCGCCGGCGCGCCGCAACGTCGACGTTCCGTGCGTTAATTAAACTCTAAACGCATTCATCGACAGTCGAATTGAAAACTTTTGCTGCTCGCGGAAACTTCGCGCTTCGCCGACGCGCCGCTCACTTAATTACGCGACACGGCGACAGGTTAATTAGATTTTCGAAACTGCTGCGCTGTCCGAAAGCGCCGAGGGTGTTTCGTTCATTGTTCGGGCGTCCTCGAATTTCAGCCGGGCTGGATGAAAATGAAAGAGTACTGGGACAAGCAGTTCGAGGACCGGTTCGAGAAACAAAAGATGGACGCCGATCGGCCGCCGCTCAAGGTCATCATCGTGCCGCACTCCCACAACGATCCCGGCTGGCTGAAGACGTTCGAGAACTACTTCCACTACCAGTCGCGGCCGATCATGTCGAACATGGTGACCAAACTGCAGCAGCACAAGAACCTGACGTTCATCTGGTCCGAGGTGGCCTTCCTGAACGCCTGGTGGGAGGTGGCGCATCCCAGCAAGCAAAGGGCGCTGCGCGCGCTCGCGCAGAGCGGCCGACTGGAGATCACCACCGGCGGCTGGGTCATGACCGACGAAGCCAACTCGCACATGTACGCCATCGTCGATCAGTTGATCGAAGGTAACTCGTCGTTGTGTCCCGAGCGTGGTGAGGAGCGTACAGATCGGTCGTGTGTTTCCAGGTCATCAGTGGGTGCACTCCAACTTGGGCGTCAAGCCGAAAACCGGCTGGTCGATAGATCCGTTCGGACACGGCAACACCGTGCCGTACCTCCTGAGGTCGTCCGGCATCGAGGGTACGGTCGTTCAACGGATTCACTACGCGTGGAAGCAGTGGTTGGCGTGGAAACAATACGGCGACTTCCGCTGGCAGCCGAACTGGACGCCGTCCGACGCGACCGGCCACATTCTCACCCACAATCAACCGTTCGACATCTACTCCATCAAGCACAGCTGCGGTCCGCATCCGTACGTCTGTCTCAACTTCGACTTCCGCAAGGTGCCCGGCGAGTTCACCGAGTACTCGGTGAAAGCGCAGAACATCACCGAGCACAACGTGCGCGAAAAGGCCGAACTGCTCCTCGAGCAGTACGCGCGCACCGGAAGTCTGTTCGCCCACAACGTCGTGCTCATGCCTCTGGGCGACGACTTCCGGTACAACGTCGTCGAAGAATGGGACCAGCAGTACTACAACTACATGAAGCTGATCAGGCACATCAACGACCACAGGCACGTCTACAAGACCGAGATCGGCTTCGGCACGCCGCGCGACTACTTCGACGCCATTTTGAATCGCACCAAGGCGGCCGAGTTTCCCAGCCTCCAAGGTGACTTTTTCGTTTACTCCGACATTTTCTCGGAGGGACGCCCCGCCTACTGGTCGGGCTATTTCACCACGCGTCCGTTCATGAAAATCCTAGACCGCGAGCTCGAGAACGCTTTGCGCGCCGCCGAAATTCTTTACACGCTCGCGATAAACGGCGCGCGACAGAAGAAACTTTTGCCGCACCTGAAAGTCCTCGAGCGGGACTACGAGAAGCTCGTCGTCGCGCGCAGAAACTTGGGACTGTTCCAACACCACGACGCCATTACGGGCACTTCGAAGTCGTTCGTCATGCGAGACTACGGTTTGAAACTGTTCGAAAGCCTGCGCGATGCAGTGAAGATTCAACAAAACGCGCTACAAACTATCGTTTTCGGCACCGAGACGAACGCCCCATTGAAAACCGAGCGCAATATTTTGCTGAGCGATTTGGAACGCGACGCGTACGAAAAATTGCCAAAGAAGACCGTCGTCGTGCTCGAGCCGGGCAAAACTCGCAAAGTCGTTTTGTTCAATTCAATCGCCCAGGAGCAAAATCAGCTGGTTCAGATCAGAATCAACACGTTCAACGTAAAAGTCTACGACAACGAAGGCAAAGAGGTCGCTTATCAGATAAACCCGGTGTGGAACAGTTCCGATGGTAATACGAAGATGCACATCTCCGACGATGAATACGAATTGGCGTTTGTCGCGAAAGTTCCTGGTCTTTCGATCGTTTCCTACAATCTCGTGCATGCCAAAGGTACCAAAAACAAGATGTCTCTGATTTACTGCAACAAGTGTCACAGAAAATCGTTCCAAGAGGCCAGCCTCTTCCTCCCGACAAAGTTCCAACTCAAGAATACCCAAAATGGCGACGTCCAGCTGGAGAATTCGAAACTGCGCATCCTCTTCAACGGCCTGACGGGTTTCATGAAATCCGTCACGCGCAAGAACACGAAGAAGACCGTCCAATGCGGAATACAATTCGCCGCGTATCGCAGCGCGCAGTTTCACTCCGGCGCGTATCTGTTTATGCCGGATCCCAGCGAGAACGACATCGAGAAAGACGTTCTGCAGCAGTATCGCGAACAAATGAGCATCATCATCACCTCGGGCGGCGTATCCAGCGACATTTCCATCATATACGGACCGTTCTTGGTGCACACCGTGCGGATTTTCCACGTGGACGCGCTGAGCGACGCGATTTGGATCGAGAACGACGTCGATTTCGAAAATCCGCCGAAGAATCGCGAGACGGAGTTGTTCATGAGGCTGATCACCGAGGTGCAGAACGGCGAACCGCCGGAATTCTACACGGACAGCAATGGATTCTCGATGCAACGCCGCATCAAAGTCGAACGCATCGGCATCGAAGGCAACTACTTTCCGATCACCACGCAGGCGTTCATCCAGGACGAGATGCTGCGCGTTTCCTTGCTCACCAACCACGCGCAGGGGGCGGCTTCGTGGCAGCCCGGCTTTTTGGAGGTGATGCTCGACCGACGCACGCTCTACGACGACTCGCGCGGCATGGGCGAAGGCGTGGTGGACAATCGCAAGACCACGCACCGATTCTGGTTGCTGCTGGAGGATGTCGTTCCGACGCCCGGCGGCGCGTCGGCGCGCAATCGATTCGACGACTACGAAACCGTGCGGAATTTCAATGTAAATCCGGTCGAAGCCGAGGACGACGCGCAGAAATCCACCGCCAACTCGAGGACGTACGTCAGCCCGAGCTTGTACTCGAACCATCTCTCGCATGGAATCAACTATCCATACGGCGTGTTCATCCTCGAAGAGACCATCGAATTAAACGACACGCATATTCAACTCGCCGACGAAATGCCTTGCGACGTGCACGTTGTGACGCTGCGCACGCAGCCGGATCCCGTGTACACGCAGTTTCCGGCAAACAGCGCCCTGTTCGTTTTGCATCGCGAAGGATATGCGTGTAACGTGAATGTGAATTACACGTGTCCGAAGGGCGCCTTCCGGAAGGGAGATGCGTTCGGCCCGGCGCGCATCGCCGAAGTCCAGAAGACGTCCCTCACGGGATTGGACAAGCAGGGGCAGCCGTTTAAAGAATTCTCCGGGATCGAGATCGCGTCCATGGGAATTCAGACGTATAATGTTACATTCGCCTAAAACGAACACGTTTAGTTGCGTAAAATCAAAGACTTTAGGTTGCGCCGATCGCGACGACGACGACGATGGTCTGACGTAAAAATATGGAAAGACTTAAAGTGTGTTAGTACATTTTATCGACTGATTTATTTATGCTTACGAGAGGACACACTGGAATGTTCGATACGTTACATTTTCTTTGTATAAAAATTAGGCGAATCTAGGGTGAGATTGTTAGATAGGTCATAGTCTATTTGTAAATAGAAATTTTACTAAGAAAGAACAAAAATTCCTTGATATATTTAAATATTTATGCGTCTCAGAAAGATTGAATTAATATATGTATAATGTGTACGTTTCCGTCTGTAAAAATGTGGGTATTATCGTTTGATTTGCAATATTCGTTAGCGCAAACGTTAAGAGTCACTTGTATAATAATAAATTTCATTCCGGAATAAACTTTTTACTTGTAAACCTATCTTGCGGATGTTTTTCTTCTGAAATACGTTATTTTTGTTTACAAAACACGTTTTATCCGATTATGAATTCGGGAATTCCCAGGAATTATGTGATTCAAACTATGTGGTGTCGATGTTCAACATCTAATGATGTTACAACAACTGCAACATCGAGAGTTCTAAGGTTTTTGATAGTTTTAGCAATGGTAAAAACATCGATCATCTAAGTCACGGTCAAATCGATCTTTTTCCACTAATTTTTTACTGACTGTTAATGCTACAACATAATGTCACATTTAGATGTTTTAAATTATAAGGCAACATAATAATAATCATAATGCTTGTAAAAATTGTTATTTATTCATAAATACTTATAATATTTACGTAAAGTATTTCAAATTCAAATCTGGTAAATTTTGTGCAAATATTTGAAGGTTATCTGACTTATCGAAGTACAACGACCGCTGTCAGACGTCATACTTCCCCCGAAGTCCAATCATCATTAGAGCAGCGTAAAGTACAAAACGCAACATAAACAACTCGGCTCCCCTAATCATCGCACGAGTTCGTTCGCGAGTGTCTCGCTAAGCCGTCCCACAGCGCGTTGGTGCACTCGCGTAGTTGTGGGCTTACCCGGCCGACAAATGCGTCGAGCAAAGTTGAGCTCCACGAAGGCGGTCGCGGCGAAGAACCGTCGGGGTTCTCCGTAATGAATCATTCGCCGACGTGCGCGACGGCCGCGTCCAAAAACTCCGGTGGATCCAGTGCCAAAATCGTAACGACCGTCATGCCGACGCGCGATCGCCGAGCGCATCGACGCCGCGCTTAATTAATTCCGGGCGGAACGATTCACGCACGACGCACATTTACATAACGCACAACGCCGCAGCCAAAAACGCCACAACGTATTCCCAGTTTTAGACAGATGTGAGTCGACGCGAAGCACGACGACCGCAGGACAGCAGGACATTTATTTGCGTCGGGATGTTGTCGCCGGGGGTGCGGATCGTTCGAGGGCCGGATTGGAGTTGGGCCAATCAAGGTAATTGAAACATCGTAATAAACTTAAGCCAACTATCAACTGTTTTCCAAACATTTCTTGTTTCTCTTTTTTCTCAAGATGGTGGCGAAGGCAATGTTGGAACAGTCTGCGAAATAGGCAAATCTGGAGCACCAGCTCGGACATCCCCCGACAAGACAGTGGTTGTTCAATGGGACAATGGGGCAAGGACGAACTACAGGGTGGGCTATCTGGGCATGTTTGACTTGCGGGTCATTGACAATGCGCAAATCGGCGTCAAACACCCTAACATTGTTTGCGATGGTTGCAAGAGTCAAGGCATCTCTGGCATTAGATACAAATGCACTACTTGCTTCGACTATGATTTATGCTATGTTTGTTATCACAACGACAAACATGATATAAATCATCCGTTTAAAAGATTCGATTTGGCGTCGTCGTTAGGGTGAGTTTTTCTACACAAAGCTGGGCGTTAAACGAAATGATAATTTTGTTGTTTTTTCCATTAGCGTTGACTTAAGCCTCAGGGTTCACGCTCGCAAAGTTGAACTAAGAGGAGTTTTTACCGGCGCTAAGGTCGTGAGGGGTTACAACTGGGAATGGGGCGATCAAGACGGCGGCGATGGCAAACCAGGAAAAGTTCTGGATATCCGCGGCTGGGACAACGAGTCGAGTCGATCGGTCGCGAATGTCGCTTGGTTCTCCGGTTCGACGAACGTGTATCGTTTGGGACACAAGGGCAATTGCGATATCAAATGCATAGAAGCCGCCGGCGGTGGCTCTTACTACCCCGACCATCTGCCCGTCCTCGGTCAAAGCATCGAAACGGCCGTGTCCCAACCAAGTCGACAAGGTCCGCCGCCCTTCAGCGTCGGCGATAAGGTCCAGGTGATCGTGAGTGTCGAACAACTCAAATTCATGCAGCAAGGACACGGTGGATGGAACCCCAAAATGGCGGAAAGCATCGGCAAGATCGGCACCGTCCACAGGGTCACCGACAAGGGCGACATTCGCGTGCAATACGAAGCCCTGAACCGATGGACGTACAATCCCGCGAGCCTCGCGAAGGTAAACAGCTTCGCGATTGGCGATATTGTCTCGGTTATAAACGACGCCGGCAAAGTCAAAGAGCTGCAGAGGGGTCACGGCGAATGGATCGACGTCATGCGCAACGCGTTGGGGAAGCTCGGGAAGATTATTAAAGTGTACTCGGACGGCGATTTGCGCGTGCAAATCGACGGGCAGGCGTGGACGCTGAATCCGCAATGCGTGCGCGTCGTGCCCGGCAGCGCCGCGGAATTGGACAACACGATGCACGCGTCGCAGAACCAACGCAGAGAGCCGTCGATGTTGTGGCCGCCCGCGACCACGAACACCGGCGCGTCCGGCAACGCCGGCACGGACGACCAGCTGGTCAAGGCCGCCGCGCAAGGCCAGATCGACACGGTGCGCAGGATCTTGGAGGATTCCAGATCGACGAGAGCGCCGAACATCGCCACGGCGGTGGACCTGCGCAGCGGCGGCAAGACGGCCCTGCAGGTCGCGTCGCATCAGGGCCACGTCGCTATCGTGAAGCTTCTAATCCAAGCCGGCGCCGACGTGAACGTGAGAGATAACGACGGCGACACATGCTTGCACTACGCGGCGTTCGGCAACCAACCGGACGTGCTGGACGTGCTCATAAAGGCCGGCGCCAGCCTGAACGCAGCGAACAAGGGCGGCTGCACCGCCCTGCACATCGCCGCGCACAAGCAGCCGCCGAGGGCCATACAAATCTTGCTCGCCGCCGGCGCCGATCCCAACTGCACCGACTGTTACGGCGACACGGCGCTGCACGACGCCATCGGCAAGGACAGCCATCAGGTCATCGAGTTGCTGTGCGGCGCGGCCGGCACCGACTTCACTCTCAGGAACAAACGAGGTTTCAACGTGCTCCATCACGCCGCGCTCAAGGGCAAAGCGTTCGCCACCGGCAAGCTGCTCGCGCAAGCGCGACAGTTGGTGGACGTCAAGAAGGACGACGGCTTCTCGGCGCTCCACCTGGCCGCGCTGAACGGGCACGTCGAAGTGGTGGAGACTCTAGTCAGGCAAGGGCAGGCCGACATCGATCTTCGCAATAATCGTAATCAGTCCGCTCTGCTGCTCGCCGTCAGCCAAGGTCATTATGGAGTCATCGAGCTTCTCGTCAGACTGAAAGCTAACATCAACGCTAAGGACGAGGACGGCGACACTGCGCTACATATTGTTCTCATCAAACGCTCGCAAATAACGGCGACCATTAGGAGAGACGATTCGCCGATTATTCACTCTATTCATCAGAATATTCAAGTGACCGAGCATCGGTCGGCTGTAGCGATTGCTTGCTATCTGATTCTTCAAGGGATTGACATGGATGCGCTTAACGCAAAGAGTCAGGCCGCGCTCGGTCTATTGCAAGACAGTTCTTTGCAAGAGCTGTTGAAGAGCTACAAGCCGACAGTCGATAGCAACCAAATGCAGAGTAGCGTCGGTGATGTTACCACGTCGTCGAATAACGAACGCGGCATTGACGGTTATAATCTTACCGAAAATGCGCGCAATAGTCCGATTGTTACCAGAATTGAAGAAACTAAGAGTACGTTCAGTCCTTTGGTTTATCCGATTGATTAGAAACAGAACTTGTTTATATTTACTTGATTCTTTCTGCTAAGGTTCTCGCCGAAGTCGAAAGTCCGAAGACAAGAACATCGAATTGGGTAATTCGTCGCAGGAAAACTCGCCGAATCACAAAAACCATCACTATCAGAACGAGATAGTTAGCGCTAGCAGCAAACCAGTCGAGTGTTTGGTGTGTTCCGAGTTGTCTGAAGAAAACGTCCGTTTGGAGCCGTGCAATCATAAACCCGCCTGCGAAGATTGTTCCTCACGCATGAAGAAATGTCTTAAGTGCAGCGCGCCTGTCCAGAAACGTATCACCAAGGATGGGCGAATTATCCCCGCGAAGAGCCGTCAGCCAAGTGCTGAGCGAATGAGGTACAGTTTTGTTTGAACACTAATAACACTTTCCCATTTGAATAATTCGAAGTGATTATTTTCATAAATTTCAGTCAAACATTGGATTTGTTTGATTTCGAGAGTAATTGAGAGTAATCAAGAGTACTTGTTCATTTACAATACTTGTTTCTTTAAAATGGTAACCAGTTCCTGATCTCCTTCTAAATGCATTTCATGATCGAGAAATAATATTTCCAAATATAACTGTTCTTTAGGAAGTAGAAAATGCGCGACTCTTTAGCACATTTTTTTTTGTCTGCTGCGTCCTGTCAGGAAAAAGTGTATTAATTATTTTATGTGGTTTTTACAGATACCTGGAATGTAAAATAGCCGAAATTGAAGAAAGCCACGCGTGCAGCATTTGCATGGAGCGCAAACGCAACGTCGTCTTCCTCTGCGGTCATGGCACGTGCTCCAAATGCGCAGATACTTTGAAAATCTGCCACATGTGCAGGAAGACCATTACCAAAAAGATACCGATCTACTAGGTCTAGACTAGAATCTAGCGATGAGTTAGGTTTGATTTTAGTCCGTTTTTTTTCCTTGAAATCTCAGATCCTAGTGACTAGTGTTCTTAAACAGCCGAAATTAACTTAAAAAGGTATTTATATATATACGCATCGTACGCGGTATCGTCTAAGAGCAAACATAAAAACAAAATCGAATCAAACTTATATATTATTCTATTTTAAAAGAATGTTTAGATGCAAAGTTACGGTGAACATTTGATATTACGAAAAACGTACGCTATGTATCGTTAACGTATCGTGATGAGATATGACGTCTGAAGGAAGATGAATAACTTCGAAACACTGCCTCAAGGATTGTTCTGTCCAGTTTAGAACATTTAGACTTTTAGAGCTTAGTTTACAATAACCACAACGCCAACGCTGACGAACCGTCGAAAATGTGTTTTTCAGCTGAGTCGCACATGACTATTTTACTAATTACTTGTATGTATTTATTTTGTTAGCCGTTATGACGATTGGCCGTCGCAAGGGACTTCGTTTTCTGTGATTTTATTGTATTGATAGCAGTGGCCAGACAGTATTGTTCTCGAACGTTCGCGTATTTAAGCCGTCTTCGTCTTTCACTCACTCATGTTTGGAACGCACACGTATCCAGGAAATATCATAAGTCTCTTTGGACATAACTTATAAAAGTAGGTAGGAGAAAAGGAGCCGGAGCATTATGCCTTCGTAATCGAATCAAACCAAATATTAAACGATGACGGGCAATTTTGAATGAAGGACGGCACATCCCGAGGAGTATGTATTACGTAGGTATTATGATCGTAGTGATTTCCTACCGAAATTGTGAATGAAACTAATCTAATCAAAAAGCGTTTATTGTAATGATATTTCGATTAAGGATATGAGCGCACGTGCGGATTGTGCGGCAGTCTGCGGGGAAATTATTTTTCATTGATTTAGTTTGCGCACAAATCTGCTTTTCATTGTTTTGTGAAGGCAACGAACAAAATCGAGAGAACAAGTGTATTTGATGCTTGTCATTTGAATGAGGACGAAATTATAAGAACGTGGGAGGATATGTTTCTGATTTATATAAAAAATAAAGTAATTTACGAAAGATAATCGACGAATAGTAACTTTACCAACTTGATATATTTGCATATATTTATAGTCACGGAATGGCCGATTGGAGTCACCAAGTTACACATAGATTTAGACGACTTGTCTAATCATGGAGAAGCCGTTTATAGGCGAAGAGCAAACATTTTATTCGTGAAAAGTGAGGATATTGATCGCACGCTTAATTTCCCTTCAAGATTTTTTATTACATCAAATACAATCCATTCTTCCCGAATTTTCGCATCACTATTTAGAATTACGAAAAATGTCAACAAATATACAACAATTTGCATTACTGGATTTTCTCATCTTGTATAATTCCAGAAAATGTGGACGAAAAAAGACTCCATGACTTATTACTCAACCCAGTATGTTGCCGTTTATCAAGCCGCAATTAAAAAAATTCACCTATGAAGGTATGAACATACATTTGTAAAACTTTACTTTTCGTTGGATAAAGTCTAGAATCTCGGCTTACACAAAGGAAACTATACATAAACTTTCTTGGCATAACTTCCTACTCACTTTTCTGGCATTATATTAACAACTGTTACTATTACACATTGAACAGTTTTTCTTTAAACAAGTAGCGTATTCAGCATGAAGTTGTTAATGTGCCAATAAAACGGAAACAATGCACGAATGCAACTCGGACGCGACGGGCGCAAATAAGTCGATCCGTAATATGCAACAGAATGGTAACTCAAGCTGAACTTGGCTGCTTCCAGCTTGTAACACTTGAAAACAAATGAATAGCCAACAGTTGTTTACTGCATAACACATGAACGGCGCAATACTGCACAATTACATTAATACATCTAGCAGTTCTGCACCTACGTATACATTTAATTACTCCAGTCTAAACCTCGGTTGACTTATTGTTCAAGAGTAACTTTGATGTTGTCGTGTCTGAATCCGAGCAATTTAACAAAAGCCGGCTGGGTAATGTTGTAATACGTAAATCACAATTATAATTCGCAATGACCGCGCTCATTACGCAACGCACTCAGCATGTCGAGCAAACCAATTTGCCTGGTTGCATGCTAGCTGCAATGCGGCTTGAAGTCATAACATGATGTAGGCAGCTGGGCATAATTTCATTTGGTATCATGCAGAGTGCACGTAAAGCCCGGCCCGAGATACCAAATGAAGTTGGCAATGCCTACACATTTGTTATCCTACCCATGCAACCAAACTATATAATACGCGCTGCCACTTCCACATCTCCGTATTCTCTATATGGGCGCGAGCAAAGGCGCGATGTACGAGTAGAACGAAGATAGCTAAACGTTAGCGTTGGTAGGTTGGCAGTTGGAAGCGTTTACCTGAACGAGTCGGCGGGTACCATGGTCACGCCTTCTCGACGTTCTGCTCGCCTGATACTTTGGACGCAGTACCATCATCTAGAGTCGCGTTCGAGCACACAAAGAACTGCAGTTCTTGGGTACCCGTGGTACCCTCTGGGTTTATGGCTGCATTTAAATACTTCGAATGCCTTTTCATCGCGATTAAGATATAACACAGTGCACATGTCAAACATTTATACATAGTATTATTACAGCAACCTAAAGGTACCATTGGTAACTCAACCGTGGACTTATACGTTTCATCTCGCATGGATGTGCCATGAACGTACCTTACCATTGGTTGACTCATCGAATCGTTCGGACACGAAATATTCGCATTCAGCTAGCGCCGCCTTGGTAGTCGGCAACAAACAATCCGTTGCCATGACAACCGGCCAACAGCTTGCCATGAATATCGGGCGTACCTTGTCCACGCGCCGCCGTGGTATGAACCGCGGTACCGTCGGCATGCGGCGTGCTGGTGACTCCTTCCATCGCGACCGCGACTGCAGTTCACAACTCATTTCACTTTCATCTCGCGTCTTTCGCGGTTCCGTGCGCTTGCGCTCCGCGCCGACGTTACTTTACGTCATAAACAAATCGAAATCGAACATTCGAAGACCCGACGCAAACGTCGCACTTACAAAAGACTGGGTTCCACCGCACCGGAAGTGAAACAAGTGAAATAAAGTCGGTACCGACTTGTGCCGTAATCCAGTGCCGTAAAACAAGTGACAATCTGTAAAGTACTATCGAGAAAAGTGCCAGCAACATGTGCCACATTAAGCTTTAAGTAATTAAATTTGNCACGTTGAATGTTAATGTATTCATGCGGCAATGAAATAACTATGGACGAACATCATCCGTTCATCGTGTTCCGTTGTTTGTTACCAATGTGAGCATTTCTTTTGCAAACATAGGATGTTTCTTTATCCGATTGGTTAAATGCGCAGACATTTCTAGGGTTTCGAATCGAAGAAGACAATTCTAAAAATTACAAACCACCTGATTTTTGCAATCCTTTCGAGCGCGACGAACACGCAGGCAGTAAAGTTAAACATAAATTAAAAATAGATAACCGTCAATTACGTCATGCGCGCATAACGAACAACGGATATCTAAGTGACATAAAGTGCCGCAAAAGTTGAGTTGTTGGTGTCAACTCAAACTGCAAATTGCGACGACAAACTGTTTGCCAGTGAAACTTTGTTTTTCATTTGTTTATCGATCGGTTCTGACATGCCATGAGTTTGTGCAAGAATTTCTCGAAAACATCCACGAATTATATTTAAAAAAACATTAACATTCATGTCTTTGCGGATTTTAAATAAGTCCGATTTCTACACGAATATCGTTGCAGATTATTAGAAGCATTTATTCAATTTTTCTAGGTATCGCTTATCCAGTGATTAGTGTAAGTCAAACGAATCGATCGCACTAATTGAACGTTCGTCGAGTGCGTGCGTCGAGAAAATTAATCGAATGAAGTGAGCGCGTGCGCGAGCAGTTGGTGCAGGACCAAATTTGGAAAATGGAAGGTAAAATCTCGCACAGTGGGCTCCTGGCGCGCAGTCCCGAAGGACACGCCGCCCGTGGA
>JAODGE020025459.1:0-12068 GCA_027574965.2 Ecitophya simulans
AAACTGCGACTGAATTTTAATTAGGTATAAACATATTTTGATTTTTGCTTATAGCTCGGCCAATAATTGATCGATTGGAATGAAACAAACACGGAAAAGAACAAGCAAAAAATTAACTTTCAGATGGCATAAAAATGTTGGCACATTTTTAACAGTTTGGGGGTGTACCAAGTCAGCTGTCGCCCCTCGTCAGATATTTTGAAGTTCGCCAGAAATATTCAAGTTCCCCACTATTACTTTGAGCGTGTCGTAAAATTCGAGTGCGCAATTGTTGCGCGTACGATTTTCCTTGGGCGCGCTCGCTGCGCATTGCGCAGTTTATGCGTTTTGCGTAACGCTCCGCCGCCACGAATGATATTGCATTGTTTCCCGCAACGCTTGTGATAAAAAAAATAATAAAACAATAAAAGAATCAGCGCGGCGACGATGACAAACGAGTTTTCGCTTATCGTCGCAGAGAGATGACACGTCGCTGCTGGCCCAGTTCTTCTTCGCCGACGAGGCGCTGAACATGATCGCCAGCGAGCTGGACAGCTTCGACGGACGCAAGGACCCCGAACGCTGCTCGGCGCTCGTCAACCAGCTGCGGCAGTCGCAGGACAAGGTGCTCACCATCACCAACGCGATCATGGACGACCTCATCGGCGAGGAGCGCGCGAATCGCAGCTTTCGCGTCAAGTTCCCCGAGGACGTGCTGCAGGAGAACCTCGCCGGGCAGCTGTGGTTCGGCGCCGAGGTACTGCTATCGCCTTGCCGGCGGCGGCGGCGGCGGTTGGTTTAATGCGCGTCTGTTTCTAGTGTCTAGCCGCCGGCTCGTCGATAATGAATCGCGAGGCCGAAAGCACGGCGATGCGCCCGCTGGCGAAGGCGCTGACGAAGAGCCTCGAGAACGTGCGCAACCTGCTGCGCGACGTCTGCCTCACCAGCAACACGCCGAACGGCCCCATCAAGCTCAACCACGACGAGATGATCGCCGAAATGCTGCTCGAGAGCCTCAAGATCTTCGACCGGCACTTCGCCGAGTTCGAGCTGTGCTACGTGAGCGCGATGGTGCCCGTGAAGACGGCGCAGGAGTTCGAGCTGCAGGAGCTGATCTGCGTGCTGTTCTCGGAGACGCTGCAGCGCGCGCTGCGCATGCGCCTCGTCGGGCAGGAGATGATCGACGACTGCGATCCGGCGCTGATGTTCACGATACCGCGGCTGGCGATCGTCTCCGGCCTGCTGATCTTCCCCGACGGCCCGCTGTGCATCGACGGGCCGGTGGAGGAGATGAGCGAGATGTTTCGGCCGTTTCGCGCGCTCCTCGTGCGCATCCGCGAGCTGCTGTGGACGCTCGACAGCAACGAGCTGTACACGCTCGAGAAGCTGCTGTGCGACAACGAGCAGGACGCGCGCGTCGTCCTCGAGACGCCCGGCGAGGAGTTCGTGCGGCGCTTCTACGCCGAGCTGCCGACGCCGGCGTCGCTGGGCAACTCGCCGGCGCACGTCGGGCACGCTCGGTGCGCGCCGCTGGAGGCGCGCCATCCGGGCGTCAAGTCGTCGGAGACGGTGAACATACCGTCGACGTCGTCGGGCTACCTCATCGCGAACACGGTCGACCACGACGCGATCGTCGCGTGCATACCGCACAAGCGCGAGACGACGACGACGACGACGACGGCGATCGTCCGCGCGGAGAGCCTGCCCGACAGCGACTCGCTGCAGGTGATCAATCACGCCGCGGCGACGCTCACGTCGATCCTCAGCACCAAAGACGGCGCCGAGTGCGCGCACAAGCCGGCGTCGCCGGACGACTCGGGCGTGTGCACGGAGAACACCAGCCTGGATCGCTCGCCCAGTCTGGACGGGTGCGCGCAGGAGCGCCGGAAGTGCTCGCCGAGCAGCTCCAGGCAAGCGCGCAACGGCGGGCAGGGAGGGAAGGAGGAGGACGCGTACAGCGTGTCCAGCACCGAGACGACGTCCTCGTTCAGCAGCACGTGCGCCGACGGCGAGGAGCTCGCCCTGGCGATGCAAGCCGCCGAGATTATCAATCGGTGCGAGCTGCGCGCCAAGTTCAGGTAATCGACGGCGTTAATTCTCGTCGGCCAATGTACATATTGAATTCTAATTTTATTTTATTTTTTTGTTAGCTCGATCGAAGACATCATCCACCGGCTGTACGTGTGCATCTCGGGCGTCTCCGATCAGCTGCAGACGAACTTCGCGAGCGACATGCGCAACATCCTCCAGTCGCTCTTCCTGATGAACGCCTCCAGCGACGCGCCGCCGCCGCCGACGAAAGAGGAGCCGCCCGGCATCGAGTACCAGCCGGCCGACGGCGACGTCATCGCCGGCGGCGGCGAGTTCTCGGTGGATCCCAACATACTCGCGCAGGAGGCCCTCTTCGACGCGAACGTGTACTTTCGCGGCGAGGCCGACGACGACGACGAAGGAGCGCGCGAACTGCGCTCGGAGCGCGCCGACCGAACGACGACGACGGCCGCCGCCGCCGGGGACGCGCCCGAACGACCGCCCACGTGGATACCCGACGAGGTCGCGCCGAAGTGCATGAGCTGCGGCTCGAACTTCACCGTCGTCAAGAGGCGCCACCATTGCCGCAACTGCGGCAAGGTGTTCTGCGCGCGCTGCTCGTCGAACAGCGTGCCGCTGCCGAAGTTCGGCTTCAGCAAGCCGGTGCGCGTGTGCAACAAGTGCTTCATCTACCACCTGGCGCCGTTCACCATGTGAAGGTGGGCGCGCGGCTGTACCTACGGCATTTAACGGCGCACATCGCGCGATTTGTACTTAACGACAACCTTTGACGAGGCGTATCTTAAGGTGCCAAAACACTGACACATTCGCTATTCGACGTTCGATCAACGATCAATATTGACGTAACACAATCTGCCTTTATGAAATTTATAGATTTCGACGACGGTCGCTTGACGTGCGGTGTACATTTCGTGCTAAATTGTGTAAAAACAAAAACAACTTGTAAACCTAACGAGATATGTATAGTGAAAGCGATTTATTTTTCAAAACGTTCAAGTTTCAAGATGTAACTAGCATACGGGACGAAGGACGGAACATGAAAATGTACACGCATTTACAACACTTATAAAAATAGCTTTAAATGTAATGTATTGTAAACGTGAGCTACGTTCAGATCGGAGTGAAGATGTCCCGACATGTTCCTCTCTCTTTCTATATATATAGATTACTCTCACTCTCTCTCTCTCTTTCTCTCTATTCATAAAAGACACCAATTTTTGTAGTCTTCTGCTAGCTGCCACCATCCAGCCTATGCGTATGCGTAACATTTACATATATCCGATTCTATCAGAGACGACGTGCAGCTCAAACGACGCGGAATCAAGTGGGATATTTGTCTAAGATTTTATTACGTTGACGACGAACGTTTCGTACTCTGTTTGGCGACGGGCGAGAGCATCACACTGATTTCAATATTGTCGCACTAGTCCTAACACACGCGCAATCGCGATCGCGAAAGGGTTTTGTCAATCTCGTACTTTAGGTTGTATTTTCTTAGTTTTTATATTATTTTTATAAGTCTTCGATCTTCGCTATCGCGAGAAGGGCAGGGGGGGAGGAAAGGAGGACACATGAGGTGTGCGGTATTGATTCGTTGAGTGGACTTGATTACTCTTGCGACGGTTAGATGAGCTATACTGAGATATATTCTGTTTTCATGTACTGAATATTTTGTGATACACGATGAATAATCTATTAAATATGATGAGATTATGATATATTGTAATTACGATAACTATATTATAGAAACAATGATAGCGAAATGGAGAATGTAAATATTTTTAAGGGTTTTGGGGATATCCGACATCTCTAATAAACATTTTTCAACTAAAGTTTTGTTGCTCTTAGTGCTTGTAATGAGTCATTGATCTTATGCAACACATGCCTTTGTCATTTTGAGATATTGCTTAAAAACATTAACATTGCATTCGATTTTTGGAAAGTGTGCAAATCAAATTAAACTAGCTTACTCGACGCAGAATTGAACGTAGATTCGAATGGTACTAAGCAATTTTGTCTAGAGTTAATATTAGTTGTGATGTTGTTTGACTGATTTAACATTGCATTCGATTTTTGGCAAATGAGAGAAGAGGTACCTCTTCTCTCTTTTTCAAAAAATGGCAAAATACAAAAATCCAATTAAACTAGCTTAATCGACGCAGAATCGAACGTAGATTCGAATGGCACTAAGCAATTTTATCTAGAGGTAATATTAGTTGAAATAATGTTCCGCTAATTTAACATTGCATTCGATTTTTGGCAATTATGAGAAGAGGTACTTCTTCTCTCTTTTTCAAAAAATGGCTAAAAATAAAAATCAAATTAAACTAGCTTAATCGACGCAGAATCGAACGTAGATTCGAATGGTACTAAGCAATTTTGCCAAAAGATAGTACGCAAAGACGTTGGGAGAATCGTTTAATGGAATTATTTTAGTACTGACAACAGTTTTAGACAGTTAATAAATAAGCAATAGTCTGTAATAATTTTTCGTTTTTTATTTCTTTGTTTGATTTTTTTCTATTTTGTAAGTAGAAAAAAACAGTTTACACTTAAACTAAACAGTTCAAGAATCAGCAATGGTGACCTCAACTTCTACACCAGGTTCAATGGAGATAGAGGTGATCTGCTTGACGATCTCGGAGGGAGAGTGCAAGTCGATGACGCGCTTGTGGATCGACATGCGGAAGCGATCCCAGGTCTTGGAACCTTCACCGCAAGGTGTCTTTCGGGTGGTGATGCGAAGGGTCTTAGTCGGCATGCGGATGGGGCCCTTAACGCGCAACTTCTGCTTCTTGGCACCAGTAATGAGATCGCTGCACACCTTTTCCAAAGAACGGACGTTGCAGGAAGTCAACGTGATGCGAATGCGATGGATTGGCGCAGTCTCTTGACCGGGCTTCTCAGGATTCTCAGCCTTCATGGTAGCCTGAAAATTACAATTAATATTAATAATAATTTAGTAAACTACCAGAAACATAGAAGTATTTGTAGAATCCTAATTTTAATGTCCATGAAGTCAAAGTATCAGGTGGTTTAATTTGCAAAATTTCATGAACAACCAACGCGTCCAAGCGTCTATCCATATAACGGAACCTAAATACATTTTCCTATGAAAATAAAGTTAATCTTAAAACACACTCGTGAACTGTTCTTGATGTTCTAGCTGCTGTCAACAGTCAGGCAAGCAAGTTATGGTCAATAAGTCATACTTGATTTTAAAAAAATCGTTAGAATATATTTTTCTATAATTTATAACTATGCAAATGTGAAAACAAAAACTTTTCAACGATTTGCTTGAAATGAGAGATGCTACATACATTTTGAGGTTATAAAAACTTTTTCTACGAAATTTCAAAGACTCGAACGTGAGAATCTACCAGGAATAATACAAACTCATACCCTGCACTTACCATTGTTGATTCAAACCAAAGAAATGCTTCTGGTCGAGATAATCAAATGTTTCAAGCGAAACTTGATCAGCGCTGAACCAGAGACGGCGTGCACGGACCTAGTCACGAACAAAATGGCAGAGTTTAACGCGTTGCTGCTGCACATGTGTTTGAACTTGTTGCCAACCGTAGTACTTAAAGCACTAAAAGTGCCAACTATAAATACAAACTATGAACTAAATCTTTTGAACTCTTTAAACGATTTACAGATGTTAAATAAATAAGCAGTTTTGGTAAAGCTATATTTAAACAAATTAATGATTGTTATCCCTTGAAATCGATCAAATCATAGTGTTTATGACACATTGTAATCACCGTAGTCCGTAACCATGGTAATACATAAACAATCCGATATATTCACGTGTTGAGATAATATTGACACATTTTACAAGATTCTGCAAATATACAAACAATTTACAAATATTAACAATGATTGCGCGGAGAAAAATACGCGCGAAAGGAGACCATACGTGAGTTAATAGTTTTAGTAGAAATTTACAATATAAACTTCATTTTCTCGATAATTTCTAGAATTGAAGAATGCAATCATTCTGTAAACGGTGTTCCAATACACTACCATCCTCCAGACGCGAAGGAAGGTAAACCACAAATAAAACTGGCCTTCGGAACCGGCGAAACAAAAAGCATCATCATCCCAAGTCGTGAACCGCTCGCCATTCCCGGAATCCTCGAGAAGGGCGACTTCGAAAGGCTAAAAAAGCAAGCGCGTGTGCTGACGATTGAAGAGAAGAATGCGCTGCTCAAAGAAGCAGAGCAACGAAAGAAGCAACAGCATGTCGACTCCGACAAGCGCAAGGAAATGTTGCGAAAGTTGCAAAACAAGGCGCCCGAGAAAGGATCCATTTTGGACGAAGTCGAAGAGGAGGCGACCAAAAAGAATCAGTACATGTTGTCGCGCGCCAAAGATCTGCGCATGGAGCAGGAAGACGAGGTGAAGGCGTTGAACGGGATCATATTGGCGAGCAAATGTTTGGCCATTCGCGAGGCGCAAATCGCCGAGAAGAAAGTCATCGCCAAGGAGCTGGAGGACGAGGAACGTCGCCTGGACATGATGATGGAGCAGGCCAGACAGCGTGGCATTGAGGACGAAAAGCGGCAGCTGAGAGAGGCCGAAGAGCGCAATCATCACTTCGTCAACAAAGTCAAAGAACAGCTGAAAGTCAACGAAATTCATGCGCTGATCGAACGCGAACGACGCGAGGAGGAAGCGCGCGTTAGCAACAAACTCCTCATCGCTTTCCAGCAGGCCCAATTGAACGACTTGATCGAGAAACGGAAGAAGCAGGAGCAGACGCGAAAGGACTTGCAGAAAGCCAACGAAACCGCGATAAGGTTTAAGCAGATCAAGGAGGAGGAAGACAGAATGCTCGACTTGCGGGTATTTATTTGCTTATTTACGCGTATACGCGAGTGCAGTAATCGTTAAATTGTTGCAACAGTTGCGGCGGTTCATGGAACAGAAGGATAAAGAAGAACAGGAACGCCAACAGCAGGCAGCCATTTTGAAGCATTGCCAAGAGTCGGACATTCAGCGACTCGGCAACAAAGTGCGCGAAGCCGACTTGCTCGCGATCAAGCGCGAGGAAATGAACGTGTTTCGGCTGCACGAGGAGGCCGAACGCGACTGGCGGCGCAAGGAGAAGGAGAAAGCGCAAAAGCGCCGCGACGACATCGAAAAGCTGCGCGCCGACCGCCAGCAGCAGATCGACGACATCAAAGAGGCGCAGGCGTTGGAGATCGCCCGCGACCAGAAGCAGTACACCAACGTCTGCAAGATCCAGCGCCAGGAATACGAGCGCGACCTCGAGAAGCGCCAGGAGGACAGGCTGAAGGCCGAACACAACCGACGCGAGCTGCTGAAACAGGTGAACTTCAAAGAGAAGGAGCGCATCGATCGGCGCCGACACACGATGGAGGAGGGCGAAGCGATGCGCCTCGAAGACGAGCTCAGAAAGACGGAGCTGTTGGACGTGCTGGAGCGCAAGATATCGACGCTCGCGTGAGTTCGGTTTTCTGTATCAAAGTAGCGAAATCGTTTATTTATATCCAAAAAAATATATATATGTTCGCAGTGATATGAACATCCCGGACAGAACGATGCAGGACATCAGACGGCAGGCCGAGAAGAAAATCAAGGCGCGCCTCTTGTGATCGCTCGAATCGGCACGTAGCACAGACAAGAAAGTAACGGAAAGACCGACGAACGAAATTCTAAACAACTCAATCTATGATGAACATGAACACACACCGATTAAACTAGTGTCACAGGAAACAAAGTTGGAAGTAATCTCGTCTTTGCTAAATACAAATTTAATAGAGAACCGAAAATACCTAAAAGAACTACAAATACACAAATAAACATGAAGTCAAACGATCGATAAATAATAACGTAAATAAAACTAAGCGTCGACACGTCTGCGGCCTGGAACAATACCAACAACTGATAATTAAGTAACAATTATTAATCGATCAACAGTCTAGGCAGGAATTCACACACAAATTACTTACTAGCAAGCGCTACAAGGACATAATCGCCTGAAAAGATCACGCTAATTGTGTACAAAGTTCAGCGCTTAGTCACAATTCAAAAAACAATAATGGCACAGTTTAAGATGAAAAAGATTCGAGTCAGAGCATCATAAATTGCGATAAATTCAGTGTGAACGAGTGCACAAACAAAAATACAACATCAATCATTGTGGGTTTGGTGACGGGAAGCGAATTTACCTTTGTAGCTGTCTCTCCTTCTCGCGAATCGCAGAGTCGTTGCCTAAAATCATGGAACTTGGTTTTCATACAAAGCACGATGGTATTAATGTTTAATCGTAATCATAGTTATCATAATCATAATATAAGAGCATAATCGGTAAACATTATTGGCTATCGAGTATAGATAGAATATGAATAAGTTGTGTGTGTGTGTTCAAAAATGTCTTCGGTAAATATGTCGTTATCGTACGTCAAGCATGTTAATACATATATATGTATATATATAAATGTCGCAAGTTAATCGTAGAAAAAGTAACGCAATGTGCAAACACAAAATATTACGAATATATAAGAGGCATGTGTGGACGCGAGAGATTCGTTTCGTTCACGGTCCGCGCATCGTTCGCAAAGCTCTTCCAAGGCCTAAAAATGTACTGCAACACATCGCTATACATCATACACGATACAATAAGATCACTTCGATCGATTCTGCGGAACATAGTACATCATTTTTGAGCTACGCATTGCGGTAGAAGTATTGCCACCTGCAAAAATACCAATGCACAGTTCGCGACGTCGCATTTGCAAGTGTACGAAAACATAGACATACCTATTATACACAATGAGCATAGAGTACATGAATATGAACTGAATACATGTGATAAGCATAAAGATAAACGAATCGCACGGCTTGCCACCAACGGATCCCCTATAAAGATGTAAATAATGTTTCCACGATTGCTACGACCATTCATGTCTTTACTTATAATTGTACATTCGTGTTGTTGTTGCTGCGCTATCGCATGATAAACATATGGCCGCCCCTCTTCGTTCTTCGTTTGCGTAACTCTTAACCGCTTAATTTAATAAATTTCTAACTAACTATAAGTGCTTAGTCGTCGTCAAAACGTCGTTTAAATGTAAATTGGAAGCTATATTAATATAGTGCATTTATCATAGTTATTTTTGTTTTTAAATTCAATTTGATAGAAGACATTTTTTGCTCTGTCGCTTTCCTTCGAATTCGCCAATCGTCAAGCACAATTGAAAATAGTTTATGTACAAAATCGTTCCTGCTTTTAGTGTTAAGTTAACGTCATTGTAGTCGCCTAACTATAAAGTCCCCGTGTTTCGTCCCCAGCCAAGAAAACTCGCAGTTATAAAATCGAACAAAACGTGTACGTATCGAGCGACGGACTGTGCGGAACGCAACAAATAAAAAATGGAAAAAGAAAAATAATAATGAAACTTATCGCATATGCAAAACAATCATCCGTAAAATCCTCATTGTGAATGTGAAACGCTCAATACACGTCGAATTAAATTGGTTCGCTGCGACTGCACTTTTATCGTGACGGTGGGCACTGGAAATCTTCGGCTCTTCGAGACGCTTCTTCTACGCCGCGCTCGCCGCACCTAAATTCAATGCTTTCGGAAACAGTCCACGAACAAATTGCAATCAAACATGTTCAATGTTCAACGTCAATAGCATCGGCATCAGCAAATCAAGAACGTTTCGTCAGAGAAGACACAGTGTGCACACAATGTAATGGACACATCGTGGCTTGGTTCTCAACGCGAACGCATTGCATTTTGGGCGCTTTAGCGCCGTCCTTAGCAAGATGACCGAGACATAAAATGGCAATATTCATTCAAGTGGCGGCGGCGACATTCATAGGACTTATCTGTAAATTGCACAAGAAAACAACAAATTGGAAGCGGTCGCTTTATGCATCGGACCCAGTTTTGGCCTGAAAGACACTGACAATACTATCCAGCATGCGCTCGCTCGTGACCGACAACAAAAAGTCTCACGCAGCGGCACCACTGATAGTATTATAAGTTGCAATAGAAAGATTAAAAGTTGCGAGCTTCACGAGTGGTTAGGGTACATTGAGAGATAGGTAAATGTGGCGCAAAGAAAATCAAAGCGAATCAACTGTGTGGCCATTTATGGCCAATTAGGTTGTTTTGGTTTTTGTTTTTAATGAAAAGACTAGGATCGTCTACGCGCAAGTTGCCGCCAGGTCGCCTGCATTCTCTGCCCTGTGTAGTACCTAGCTCCAAACACTGAATCGAACTTGACGTGGGAAGGCGCAATAGCACAAATCAAACATGTCAGTACAAACATCGATTAAAATCAACAAATCAATTCAAATCCAAAAAGTCATGTCAATAGAAAATCGTGCAGCGAGTGATCGTCATAATGCGCTGCGTCGCTCGTGCCCGGCGTGCGTTCGGATCGCCGAACGAAACGATTAAATGGCCAACGCACAAGTAAGTAAATACGTGAACGCACGAACACAGATATATGTACAAAATGGCGAGACAGGTGGTGCGGAGGATACGTTCATAAAATTTAATCTTTGCATCTAAATGTAAATATCATATCTGAGGTATAAAAGGAATTCGAATCGTCGGGCGGGCGCGACTCGGCGCCGCCAACGTGTGATAAGCGTTAAGGACGATGTCGATTATAAAAAAAATACAAACAAAATCGAAGAGAGGACAACGTGGAGCGATAAATCAATGCACGCACGAGAGAGTACAGTGAAAGTCAAAGTGGCGAGAGGGCTACTCACGTTTTTGGGGACGCTGCGCGTGGACGGGGGGGACTCCGAGCGCGTCGAGATCATTCAGTCGGAGGCCGGCTGCTGCGTCTGCGTGGGCGCTGGACCCTGCGCGCCCGGCGCACCGCCGTAACCGTATCCGAAGTTGTATTGGCCGGCGGCGCCCTGCGGCACCGCGGCCGTCTGACCGGCCTGCGCGCCGTAATAACCACCTGGACACGACAGGACAAGAGTTAGCGCTCCGGTCGCAAGTCGTTGCATCGCAAACGCGGCGTACCTGCTTGCCCTTGATATGCACCGTACGACTGCTGATACGCGGTCGTCATCGATGCTTGATTACCGCCGGGTATGTTCGGTTGCGCACCCGCCGGTGCCGCGCTTCCCTGCACAGAAAAAAAAACAACAAGCGTCGCAATTGAGCGAACCGCTTACGACGTAAATAAGTACAATCACCTTGTTTTTCATTTGCGCTTCGATCGCCTCGGCCTCTTTGTGCTTGCCCAGACTTCGATAATAATCCGCCCATTGGGCGCTGTAATCGTGTTGGCCGTTCGCCGCCGGCTGAGCCGCTCCGGCCGCGGAGGCGGCGGACGGCGCCGGGGCGCCTTGCGTCGGCGCGCCCGCATTCGGCATGTTCTGCGCTGGCGTGGGCGCGGGCGCCGGCGCTTTGGTCTTCGCCTGCACGAAACGAATGCCGTTTACTTCGTCCGAGAGACGGCCGCGGCCAATTACCTGCTGTTCGATCATCTCGGCTTCGCGATGCATCCCCAGCGATCGGTAATACTCCGCCCACTGCAGCGAATAGTCCGGCTGGCCGGCGCCGCCGGGCATTTGCACGCCGCCGGCGCCGACGCCGCCCGGCTGACCGCCGTCGGCGCCGTTGCCGGCCTGCTGGGGTCCGTTCCACTGCTGCTGGAAGCCGGGCACGCCCCAACCCTGCGGATTATAGCCCTGAGGAGCCACGCCAGGATACGCCTGCGATTAGCATTCGCGTTTGAAATAAAAAGAACTTAGGGCGCGCGTGACTCGAGTGCGGTCAGCGGAAGACAGACGCGAACCAAACCTGCGTACAAACTGAAAGGACACTTACGGTCGGCATGGCGTTGTTGGCGTTGCCACCCGCCGCGACAAAGTTTATCGGAATTTGCACCTTATCGCTAATAATACGTTTCGCCGCCTCGATCTGCTCGTGCTCGCCGCGAATGATGAACGTCTTGTCGCCGTTCGGATGCGCGGGCGATCGTCGGTCCAGCTCGCAATGCGCGCCGGAGTTCATGTTGATCTG
>JAODGE020025476.1:0-30643 GCA_027574965.2 Ecitophya simulans
GAGCAGCCCTGCAGCGAGAGCACACGCAGCAGCGTCAGCCGCGGGAAATCCTGCGCGGCGTCGGCGTCGGTGATGGAGGTGAAGGAGAGGTCAAGCTCCTGCAGTGATCCGGCCCAGTACGGTGGCGGCGGCGGCGGGCGCAGAACGGTCTGTGGCCGCGGAGAAGACGACGGCGGTGAAGTTGGAGAGATCACAGTTGTGGCGGTGACGTCCGTGGCTGCCAGTACGGAGTTGGTAGCCGCCACTGGGGACAAGCGGGCTGGTCGGTACGCGGAGGTGTTCTTCGCAGTGCCGTTGACGAGCCTCGCCACGGGTGGGAGCAACAACTCCCTATCCTCAGTGCTCAGGCCCAGACGCACCTCATCGCACCGCCCCACCTGCACACTTGCAGGACCAGCCTGCAGCGACAGCACGTCCTCCCCCTCCTCCTCATCGAGGCTGCGCTGGTACGCCGCAGAGTGTTTGCCGGGGGTCACCAAGCCAAGTAGCGAGAGCGTTGCGGGCGAGGCCAAGGGCGAGCTCGCCGGAGAGTCGTCAGTGGTGGTGGTCAGGAAGCGCGTGGAGGTGAGGTTGGAGTTCATGGTGAGTGAGAGTCGCACCACATCCTTGCACGCGCGCGGCAGGCCACGCAGCTGCTGCGAGGTCACGTTGGAGTTGGCAATCGACACAGCGCGGACTTGTGGGTACGGGGCGAGAAGAGAAGCAATGGTGTCGGGGTGAACCATGGAGCCGCGCAGGTTCACCTCCGCGACCTGCTCAGCGAGGCTGCTCGTCACGGAAGTGTCCGCCATGGCGCCGTCCGTGTGGGAACAGTACTCCCCACACACCGCCACCTCGTCGCTGTCAGGGCCCGCGTTGGTGGCGAAGAGGGCGGAGAGAGTCTCCAGTTGGTCCGGGCCATAGTTCAAGAAGCTCACGGACAACGGCAACTCCGCGGAGGAGCGTACCCACCACATCGCACGCCGCAGGACCTCCAGAGCCATCGAGGGGGCCGACAGCGACGGCGGTGGCGGCGGTGAGAGTGATGGCGCAGTAGCCGGACTCACGCTGCCTAGCAGTCCATTGATGGTGCTGCCGGTGATCTCCCTCACCTCACTCGCTGAGCAGACACGGCGGGAGGACTGCGGCGCCGCCACGGCGCTCACAGGGCTGCTCGCATGAGGGGGAGGGCTTGGGAAGGGCCGCGCAGCCACCCCCGGGACCTCTGCACTCCCGCGCAATGAGTTGACCCCCGACACACGCGCACGCAGCGGCGCGGTCAGCGAGAGCGGCGGCACTGGTGGTGGTGAGAAGGTCATTGGCAGCCGCGGTGGTGGTGGCGTTGCCCTCATGCTGGAGGTCGCACTGGGCGAGGCGTGGGGAAGCAGTAATGGGGTACCGCAACTGGACCGCAGCGCCGCGGGCCTTGGTGGTGTGTTGCGGGAGATCACCACCAACACCATCCGCGACGACAATGGCGCGCGTGACGATGGAGCCGCCGCTGGTGTCGACTCACGCTGCCCGAGTAGCGCCTTTGCAGGGGGCGGGCATGGGTGGAGGCTGGCAGTGGTGCTCGTCGTGGCTGGCGGGGCGCCACGGCCTGCGTTGCTGTAGTAGTAATTCCCTCGGTGTGTGTAAAAGACAGCCGCCGCATCCCCGTGCCGGTCCAGAGTGGGTGGTGGAGGAGCCGCCTC
The DNA here is from genome assembly GCA_027574965.2 of Ecitophya simulans. Lineage (NCBI taxonomy): Eukaryota > Metazoa > Arthropoda > Insecta > Coleoptera > Staphylinidae > Ecitophya > Ecitophya simulans. Next base: position 1,674 of record JAODGE020025476.1, read on the forward strand.
CGAGCGTGCGTGGGCTCGAGGCGGCGGGGGCGGAGGCAAATGGTGCGAAGCGACGAGGCCGAGGATCAGGCCACCGGCAGGCGGCAGCGCACACCCCTGCGGCTGCATCTCAGCAGCGCGGCGGCAGAGTGGGCCAGCACTCAGGAAGGCGAGCGGGGTGAACACTGGTGTGACCCCCTGTGGTGGGGATGCGTCCGACACGGAGGAGCGGAAGTACCCAGCGACATGGGCGAGTAGCGCCACCGAGGGCACGAAGCGCAGCCGCTGGCGCGCGTGCGGGCTGTCTAGGGTGTGCTCGACCGTCCGCATAGAGAGGAGGGAAAAGGGTGGAAGAGTGTCCTATATCAAAATGTCAGCTTTTTTTTTGAAGTGTCCCGCCACGTGCGAGCGTGTGAGGTGTGTCTGTGGAAGTTGGCGGGAGGCTTCTCTTTCTCTCCTTTGTTACGCACAAACTGTAAAAAGAACTACATAGTCACACAGTGAAGAACAAAGAACGGTGAAAAACAAGGGAGACTGCAGCTATTAAACAGAAGCAGATTAGGGCCGGAGGGGGTAAGCATCTAACTGCAGGCACGCACACGCACGCATTCACCAGCACACACTCGCACTCTCTCTGCATTAGAGTCAAATGAAAGAGAATCAAGAGAAAGGTGGGGGGATACTTGCTTCGCAATGATGTCCATAATGACATACGTATTTGCACTTTTTGTGTATGAGCATTTGTGGAAGGCTCCTCCTTTCATTACTTTTCCTTTGGCGTGTACGGTGACTGTGTGGCCTTGCTTTGCGGAGCAAGCACAGATCCATGAGTATGTGTATGTTAGAGAGAGAAACAGATTTTTCCCTGAACTAGGTACAGTACGGTCAGCACTGTGTGCAGTCCAGGGGCATACAGGTGAACATCGACGAACGGCACAACAGCGAAGTTGACAATGAAAAAGGACAAAAATTATTGTCCGTAGTGAAGCAGCGTATGATAAAGAAGGTGAATATGTATCATCCCCCTCTCCCTCCTGATCCTAGCAGTGAATGTCTATACACTCACATAGATCACGGGATGGGGGGAGGGGGGACGGGCTCTCGCATCTCAGATTTCAATCTACTCCTTGAGCTCCTTCCGTATTGGTCTTCACAGCAGCCTCGTAGCTCGCCACCACTTTCTGCACCATCGAGCGCACGTTATCATTGGCCTGCAGGCGACGGCCCCTCAGAGGGAGATTTGTCATGGGAGACTTAGATTTGGTACGCAGCCACGCTGTGATGGCCTCACGATCGTATGTAAAGCCATCCACAGTGGTGACCGGATCAGACATGATGGTGCGCATGATGGGACAGAAGCACTCGTCAGGCACGTTGATCTCGACGCAGTTGTCATCGCCGCCTTCATCCCCTCCGGCTGTTCCCGTGGTGGCCTGGGGCACGCTCACATACACAGCACCATGGTCGGAGATGGTGGCCTCCAGGAGCGCGCTTGGAATGTCAATCGGGGGTGGCTGAGAGATCCAGATCTGTCTCCACGCGTCAGATATCATCTTCAACGTCTCGGTGATCGTGGCCATATCCATCGAGGAGAGCACCCCCACGGCGGCGCCAGCACAGAAGTAAATCATGTAGGACCCCCGCAAATTGTATATGGAAAATAATGAAGTGAACAGGTCACCGCTGGTGCCGGGACCACTGCTCTCAGCAGCGCTGTCGCCACGAGACGACGACGACGGTGACGACGACGAGGGTGACCAGACAATCGGCGGCGCCACCGACAGCGGGTCCTGGAGCGCTGCGGACAGACCGCCCCCTTTAATCTCAGCGAACCACGCCTGCACCATCTCCGCCCACATCTGCACGAGCGGCGCCTCCACCTGCGCAACCTCGCGGTAGCGCACCATGCGGAAGCCGGCCAGCGCGTAGCAGAGACCGGTCCCACCAGAGATATACACAGAGGCCGGGGAGGGCTCCAATCCCATCGCGGAGCTCGCGGCAATGGCGGCCGCGGAGAGCGCGGCGTTGGTGGTAGTGGTGATCGAGGAGGGGAGAGTGGCCACCACGGTTCCCTCCCAGCGGGCAGGGGCGGCCACTGGCTGCGCCGGTGACGACGGGGGTGAACGGTCCTGCATGAGGAAGGCAGTGTCCACAGAATCACTGAGGGGGAAGGTGAAGCTGCGCCCGGTTGCAATGGACATCGCCAGCCACACGAGCCCCAGTAACACCGGTGACGCCGTGCTAGCCGCGTACTCCATGACGGATGACGCCGCAATGACCATTCTGGGCTTCGGGCCCCGCACCAGCTGCGGCGCCTTGGCCATCAAGAAGAGGTTCGCAAGAGTGGCGCCGACAAACCCGCCCGCAAAGTCGAATGCGATGTTGTGTATAGGAGTCTGATGGGCTATAGAGGACACATACACGTACGAGGAGACCGTCAGCGCGAGTGACCGGAGGCTGGAGTGAATACAGAGAGAAGAGGCGACTGTGAGCAGCCGCAGTACAACGCGCACCCCCTGCTGGAGCCTGGACTCCGCTAGGGTGGATTTGGGCGTAGCCCAGGCAGGGTATTCTAAGATACTGCACAGTCCCCTCCCCAGCGAGGTGATGACAGAGTCCACCGCGGCGACGCCGGTGCGGGAGGAGAGCAGCACACTACTGGACGCTAACAGCGGGAACCGGATGGAAAAGATGCGGAGCAACTTCGGGAAGGAGGAAGTGATAGCATAGGAAGCCAGCCACAGGACAATAGGCTTCAAAGGCGCTGGCACTTCGCCAACAGGAGAGAAGCGCATACTATGAGACTTGTGTGTGTGTGTGTTTACTTCACTGTGCAGGTTCGACGCCTTCCCACCCCGCAGCCGCAGGATGAGCAACGAGCGTGGCAGAGAGACGAAAGAGCTTCAATAAAGAGAGAGAGGCAATGTGACCTGAGGAAGAGTGGGGGGGCGTGAGTGCGAGATGACAAGCGCGCGCCTTCCTGTATTCACGCAGGGCCGTGGCGGCGATGGAACTGAGTTCGCCTGTACCTTTCCTGTGGTTTCCCCCACACCCTCCAGCTTACAGAGTACAACAACAAGAGAGAGGAAGGGGTGATCACGCCCTCTCACTTCTCCTGTTCTCGCTCTCTTATGGCCTGCCCTCTTGGTTGCCTTCCTACTCGTTTCTTTTCCCAGATGTTTCGATTGTAGGTGGTGTGGTGATGTATGCGTTGATTGAAGAGGGGGCTCGGAAGTGAACCTACTGATGCCGTGGGTGGAGTAGGAATGGGGGAATTGTGCACAAAGGAGAATATTGGGGGGGAAAGAGTGATGTGTGTGTGTATGTATGTGTGTGTGTGTGGAATCAAGTTGGGGGAATCATGGTGAATGCGCAGCAACTGGGTGGGTAAGATAATGTAAGAAAGCGCGCTCCTTGTACTCTGCCCCCTTCATGTGGTTATTAACTGACATTACCCTCGATTGTGTAGGTTTAATTAGCAGCAACACTTATGTGCCAATTTACCTGAAGAAAGGGGGGGAAAGCGCAATGCATGCATCTTCTCACTTCTGGTCCACGCGTGCTCTTTTAAAAAAAAAACAGCGAAAGTGATGAGTCGGCTACCCCGCTGCTGGCGTTGGAGGGGGTGTTGGAGTCAGCACCACAGCCGCATGGTCGCCATCATGTACAAGTCGAGAGAGCAACACAGCACAGGCCGTGTTCACATTCAGTGACACCTCACGAGGCCGAAGTCGCATCATCCGACGCGCGTTCCACTCCTGCTGTTCCAGGACAGTAAAGGCCTTCCGGCCCTCCGCGTCACCGGCAGCGCCATCACCATCCTCCCCGACATCCCTAAGACTGTCGCTATGCGGTGCGAACAGGCGCTGCTGGCGGGGACAGCGGACGTGCACAGCGTGCGTGCATTGGGCCACCACACCCGGGGTGAGGCCTGTGTCCTCATTCCCGAGGAGCAACAACCGCACTGGTCGCGGGCCACCGGCTGCGGGGGCAGCATGCACGTGACGAGCGCCAGAGGCACTCCCTGGATTGTCTTGGCCATCATCGCCACCACCGCCATGCTGCGAGTGGTGGACGGTGGTGGCAATGATGTGCACGCTCATTTCAGCGCCACCGCCAACAATGTCAGCACTGCCGCCCAGCTCCTCTGTGGTCGTACGCAAGAACTGCTCAGTGGGAACGGTGGCACGGAAGACACGCAGATACTCCATGAACCCGGTGCTCGCCCTGGACACTACCGATGTGCACGCGGCGGAGTCCTGGCTCAAGATGACGCGGTCGACACCGAAGAAATACGCAGAGCGCATGATCGTGCCCACGTTGGTGGGGTCCACCACCCGATCAAGGTAGAGAACCAGTGCGCCACTGGACTCGCCGGGAGTGGAGCACTGCGCCGCGTGGGCGTCCCGCAGCAGCCCCGCGGCGGACCGCACGCGCCCTGGCACAAACTCTGAGACCTCCAGCACAACATTTTGGTTGCGCCGCTCCCCGCAGAGGTTCACCAGCTCAGCACGGGGGACAAAGTGCACCGGCACGTCCAGCCGCTTCGCGAGAGCGGTGACGCGGTGCAGCGCGGCGTACGACGCCGGGATGACACGTTTATTGTGCGGCCCAGCGCCGCCGCCGTCGGGGCCCTCCTCAGTGGCGGCGGTCGTGCCGCTGTGGCGGTGTCCTGCACTCATGGTACTAGTCTCGAAGCTGAAGTCGCGCACATAAAGGCAATGGAGGCGGGCGCGATGTGGGTGCTGGGGCTGCATCACGGAGGCGATCAGCGGCGCGAATGGCGGTGGTGCGGTTCCACCGCCATTCGCGAAGGAGCGGAGTGTGTTGAGGACGGAGTGAGTTCCGTAAATTCGGTCTGTATGCTTGGGCGGTGGCTTCGGGATGCGGCTCCAGCGGTACCCTGAAGATTTGTTGAGCGCCAACAGCAGCGTTGTGTGGCGGTGCATGAGTGCTTGCCTGCTGGAGGAGGACTCATGCTGTTGTGGGCGGCGGTGGGTAAAACATAAGAAAAGAAAAATGAGAAATAGCAATGCGTCATCACTTGAATGACAGTAGTAAAGGGACGAATAAGTGCACCTACACGCTCTCAAGAGCAGTGGGTGTGTGTGCGTGTGTGTGTCTGTGTGTATAAACAAGACAAACTGATGCCAGTCCGCTGCACTGTACTGTACAGCCGGCGCACTCGTTCACGAAATGGAGGAGAAGGAGCCTGCTTTCTTCCTCTTCGAGGTCAAGCGTCACTCAACTACCGCGAAGGGTATTGGGGATGACTGTGATGAAGGGGAGAGCGAGCAATCTGGAATGTGTAGCGCAAACAAATGACGTCTCACACACACACACTCAGACACGCTGCATCCCCAATTATCATTATGGATCAAAACACTTGTGAACAGTAAAGGACAAACCCCGATGACTTTATAAAGGCCGCATGGGAAGGGGAGACGAGGGGGTGGGCTATCCCCTCGTGCACACACACATGCACGTGCACGCATCATCGTCATCGGCGTGCGGCATTCTTGGGCATGAGTGTCACGTAGTTCTGTAGGATGGTCCTCCAGCTACTCTTATACCGGCGCATGATCTTCATCTGAAAGCGGGACAACATGTAAGCCATCTGTCGCCGCTCTTTGAGGCTATACTGAGTGAGTCGGGCGTGGTTATCCAATTCCTCCATCACCTGCACTCTGCGCTCCTTCAGGAAGCCCTGTACATCCTCACCGCCAGCGATGGCACGCGCAAGACCAAAGCAATCGCTAAATCCCTGAGCATCGCTCACATCCACCGCATCAAAGCAGGAGCCGTGGGCGGAGTGGGCGACCTTGATCACTCGGCCCCCGCCCTCGCTCCAGTGTGGCATGAGGAAGATGGGTGACCTGTACACGAGCGCACTGGACTTGGTGAAGTTCTGCTGCACGTGAGTAAACATGGGGCGGAACATGGTGTGCGACACGTACCCGGGCACCCCAGAAGTCCAGTGCATGACCACGTCATCCCAGAACTGCTTGGTGCTTGTACTCTTCAGGCGCGGGTCGGAGGCGGAGTCGGGGATACTGATGGACACGTTGTAGAACAGCTTCGTCGCCATCATCGTCGGGCGCACGGTCATCTTAGCGTCGCGGGGCGTCAGCACCTCCACGATCTCCTGCGACCCAGGCGTGAAACGTTTCTCCATCTTTCCAAGTTCCGGTAGCGGTGGCACACACAGCTCCATCCATCGCGCGGCCTTGTTGAAGTTCTCCTTGTACTTCTCCGCGTTCTCCGCCCGCTCCTGAAGCTCCTCATTGGTAAGGGTGAGCTCGGGCACCAACTCCTGGTTCCGTGCCGTGCTGATCACGCCGAGATAGTCCTGATGAACCCCACTCGCGAAGCGGACCCGCACCCCTCCGTTGTCGAGCGCTTCGAGACCGCCGCGGTCGATCTGGGGCTTCGGCAGGACGTGGCAGCTGTGGGCGCCGATGTTGCAGAGGGAGAGCAGCGCAGCCTCCACCTTGAGGCGATCACAGCAAAAGAACGTCGGACTCTCGCCCTTCTCTCGAAATTCATTCAGGTCTATATCGCACATGTCATTGCCAACGTGGTCAAATGTTAGGATGCGGCCCACCACACTGCCCGACGGCACCGACACACTCAGGACATCACCCATCAACTGGGTCACGGAAGGTGTGAGCACGATGGTTCCCCGGTCCAAGTCGTTGCTGGACTGGTGGTATGCCAGATCGCACTCCAGCCCGTGGACGCGCAGACACAGCGCCATGAAGGGGCCCATGAGCCCATCCCCGACCACCAAGTACCGGCCCTGCGACGTCAGCTCTCCGCCCTGCTTGATGACGCGGGCCAGCTCACCGCCGCGACGGGCCCCAAAAGCGGTGAGGGCGTGGCGGCCGTCCTGCGGATGAACGGCGGAGGCACGAGTGCGCTTGCCGCCAGCGGCTATGGCCCGGCTTCCATAGAGGGAAAGGCGTTTCTGCCGCTGCTCATCCGCGACCTGGCTCATGGTCTTGGCGTCCTGAGATCCGGCTGCGGCCTCCATCACCTGTCCATCAGGCTGCGGGGCCTTGGGCGTGGCCTTGTCAGCACCCATCTCTGCATCCCTCTGCTCCGCCTGCACCGCGGTGGCCGCGGCCGGTGCACTCGGCTCAGCTCCTGGTGATGGGGCGGTGGCCCTCTCCTCTTGCGCCGCAGCGGTACCCTTGCCCTTATCCCTGGAAGGCATCGTGGACGTGATAGGATGGGGGGGGGAGTTTGATAATGAGAAGTTGGGCAAACTATGATGAAAAAGTGGGTTACTATTATCGTCCTCCTGGCTGCTGACTGTCAAACAGCAAAGTGTGTGTGTGTGGGCACGTTCTTCAGTCTCGCCCGTTGCTGCGGTCTTCGATATTTAGCTCTTCTATGTGTTCCTTCGTTGTTGTTGTTTCCTTTCTCTATATGTATATATATATAAGTTTGCAGAATTATAAACAGCGTAAGACAAGAAGTACAAGGAGGTGTGTCAGTTCGCATCTGCTGCGTGTGTGTGTGTGTGTGCATATGGAACGGCTGTCAATGATAGAAGCATCGCAATGATCAATAGAGGGAAACACAATGCATGTGTGTGTGTGTCGGTCCGAAAGCAGATGAGCCATGTGAATCCTACACCACACCCTATGTTTGGCCGGTGTGTTCTCCTCCCACCGAGCTCCGCTCAGCTGCTTCCGGCGTGCCGTGTGGCCCAGAGGTCCCCTCGAGTGAGGGCGGCGCCATGCCCAACGTAAACTCGGTGGTGCCATGTAGCGACTGCTGCCACGCCTCACACAGAAACCTGGCCGCCTTTGTCGTGTTGAGATCCTCGCCGATGCAATACGGGCAGTCGAATGGGTACATGCCATAATACCGCGCGAAGGAGTCCCGGACACAGACCATCATAGACCTGTAGTCGCGGAGTGGGTAAGAACGCTGCAGGGAGAAGCAGTGTGCCTGCCAGTAACTCAGAGGCGGGAGGACGGCGCGTGGGTCGCATCCGTTGGCCTCGTAATACTCCAGCATCTCCGAGTGAGCCAGGAGAAGCGGGGACTGGCGAAGGTAATCTCGCATCTCATTCTCAAGCATGCGTGAGGAGAGATTCACAAGGCGGCTGCGGGATTCCGTGAAGATCTGCTCATCGAAGCCAAGGGAGATGCGCAGACGATTCCGCTTCCGCCAGTCCGGCTCCGCGTTGATCTCAGAGGGATCCCGCAGGTGGTTTAGCCTCGCCTTGGGAGCGCCGAGAGCCAGGCGAATGGTTTGCTTATCCTGAAAGACCACATCCACGCGGCGGGCTCGCGGGATCACAGAGGATGTGCCCAAATTGACCTGCAGGTCGTGCGCAAAGTGGGTCACATAGTCCGGGTCTCTCTCCGCAAGCTCTGGGTCGCAGCGAGACGAATTCACAAGCATGTCGCATTGAAATGGTGCACGCTGCTGCACAAAGGCGGCCAGCGCAGCCTCCGGGCCCAGCATCCGCCGCAGGGCATCGTGTATGTGCAAAAAGTAATTACGGGGGATGTACTCCGCCATCAATCGGGCAGACGCACACGCCGACCACCACCCTGCTATTCTCTCTTCTCTCCCCTTTTTTCGTCTGTTTCTCTATGTTGTTGCTACTGCCGATACTATTATGTTTTAATTTGGTTACGTTCAGGGGGGGGGAGGGGGGGAAGTCTTACTGATTCCGTTGTCTGTGTAGCTGCTCAGCGTACGAGACTAAGTCAATCCCCTTCGCCTCACCAACTCAACAAATGGGCGGGAAGGAGGCAAACGCAAAGGAGCTTCCCCTGTAATCTGCCCTCTGTGGTGACTCCCGCGAGTGAGAGTGATAAATTCAAAGGGTGAGAAGCTAAACGAGCACTCGTACACGCAGCGGACTCATTCAGATCCTTCTCGGCATACACCGCCCACTACAGGGATGGATATATATATATGTATGTGTGTGTGTGTGTGTTCTTGAGAGACGGAGAGATAAGGAGAGTGAAGGCGGGGGAGGAGGAGAGAAATAGTGATTCACTGTGTAATGGACAGGTGATGAGAGGGAGGAAAGAGAGAGGGAGGCAGGCACACTTGCTCTTTTGCAAGACGATTCTCATGCTGGAGCCTCAGGAGCAGTCACATCGCACATGTGGTATGATTGTTCTTTGATGTTCTTCATCTATTATTCCATCTTGATCAGTGACACGCGACGGCCATGACGTTTCCTCTTTATCTTTTTCTAGCAGTCACAGGTATAAACTCTCTCTATATGTATATATAATGCGCGAGCACTCACCTTGCGGCTCACAAGTAGCTGTATTGTGTGCACCCTCACAGTAAGGGAAAGGCGTAAGCAGACGAGAAGTTCAGCGCCTACCGCATTTGGTTCCACCTTCCGTCAAGAGAAGGGAGGGGGAGAAAGAGAGGTAAAGGACTCGGTAGAAGACCTTATCTTTTTTCCTTTTTTTAATGTTATTATTCTGACGAGAGGCCTCCGCTCGAGTCCATCAAAACAACCGTTTCAGAAAAGAAAAACCCCTTCTCTCTGCACCAGTCTGACGACGTAGGATCAGAACACTACTGAACAACAGGCTGAGAAAAGCCCCGCACCACCAGGTCGTCCAGCGCTTCAACGTTGTCGAGCACCACGTTATGCTCATTCGCGAGGAAGAGGATGGAGAAGAACAGGAAGGCGGGGGAGAGCGTCCCGGTGGATGAGATGGTGGGTACTGCGGGGAGGATCTTGCATACCACATCGCTGAGGTGCGGCAGCACAATCGGCATGTTACCATCACCGCTGGTGGGCAGGACTCCGCCGTCTCCGACGCCGGAGTAGCCCGTCACTGCTGGGGTTCCTCCATGCTCATCTGCAGCGTTGTTGTCATCGTCGCCGTCCGCGTCCTCATCGCGGAGTCGCTTCCGGTTGGATTTATCCATCAGCACACGCGCGTGACGCTTCAGCATCGTTTTAGATGGCGGCGGCGTCCCAGCCCGCTCAAGCGTGGGCGCAGGGCTTTGCCGACAATCGGCGACTCCTGTCGCAGGGATGTTTGGGTTGTGCTCGGTTAACCCCGTGAGGGCCTCCCACATACACTGCCGAAGCCTCACAACATCCACCTGGTTCGGGACGGTGGCCTCCGTCGTCTGCAGTGCACTGGCCAAGTCCAGCGGATCGATGGGTGAGGCCCTCCCGGTCCATCCATTGCTGGCGCGCGTGGAGGCGGCGAGGTGCTCGTCGGCGAGGGCCGCCTGCCGCTCAAACTGCGTCAGCAGCTGGCGCTCGGCCAGATGCGACTCCGCCGCGTAGGCGTCGTAGTCGCCATCATTGTCGCCACCGCCGCCGTACATGTCGTCATAGCCGCCATCGTTGTCGCCGTCGTCGTCCATCTCCGCCCCGCCGGGGAAGAACTCGACTGGCATGTCCCCCAGGCCCCCTGACACACCGCCATCCTCGTACCCGCCGCCCAACGCCGCCGCCGCACCGGAGCTGGTCGCGCCAGAGGCGGTGGGCCCCATGAACCCGCTGCCACGCGGCGAGGCGATGGCGCGACCGCTGCTGTCGATCAGGTGGCCGGCGGCGGATTTGCGCAGCAGATTCCACGTGGAAAGTGGGGTGCAGTATGGCTGAAAGAAGGAGCTGATGGACACCGGGAAGGGCAGGTAGCTTGGGATCGTTTTACCAGGCACGGGGTCAGCGGGAAGCACGAGGCCGGCCTGCTCCGCCCGTTGCCTCTGATATACACTCTGTGTAAAAGCGAGTGCAGCGTGGGCCGAGTCCTTGCCGAGGAGGATCTCGCGCCCCAGGGTGGTCACGTTCTTCGTCGCCGTCGTACTCTGCTTCAGTGCGCTACCGTCTACATCAGCCTTGTCAAAGGTGATGGTCGCCACGTCCTTCAGGTTCTGGGTATCCGGCAGTGAAAAGACCACAGTCTTCTTCTTCCTCCCCTTCGCCGCCGCCGCTGCTGCTGGGGAGCCCGGAGCTGCGGACGAGGCGGGACCCTGCAGTGCCTTCGCACCGGTGTGGTGCTCTCTGCGCAGCCGTGAGAGCTCTGAGTGTGGCATAGCAGCGGCGAGCGGATTGCGCGGGGGTTCGCTGAGTGGGCACCAGGCCGAGGGGTCCTCCGCTTCCAGCGCGAGCTGCGTCGTGCCCATGAATAGCGTGTCCATGGCCCTCAGCTTAGATGCACCAGAGACCAACTGTCGAGCCATCGCCCCAGGGTCCATGGCGTCGCCCTCCACCTCCGAGAACCCACTCACGTCATCGCCATAATCATCCCCCCTATCGTATGTGTCATGGTCATCACCTCCGCCAAGGTCGTTATCATCCCCGTAAGCCAGACCACTGCTCAGTGTGTCCACCGCAGCCCCCGCCACTGGTGCGGCCGCCTCGCCGGACTGGTCGGTGTGGCCGCTGTGCTCCTGTGAGACGCGGCGACTGCCGGGGTGCGTGCAAAGCTCTTCCGCCATCGCTGCGTGCGGGAGGGCCAGAAGGGCCTCCACCGCTGCTCTATCGCCACCGTTGACGCTGGTGTGGCTTCCCAAACTGCTGCGAATGGGGCCAATAACTGCTGCTGGAGCCCAGCCCATGTTCGCCTCCACGTAAGGGAGAATGGCAGGGAGGTCATCTGGGCGGCTGTGAATAGCGTCGTCGTGCTCCACCGCCCGCAGTGAGCGCCGCTGACGCTCCTCCTCCTCCTCCCCCTCCGCTTCAGCCTCTCCCCTTGCCCGCTGCCCCCATTGGGCATCGTAGTGCGAGGAGGACCGTGCCGATGAGGCCTGCGAGCGCTGCTCCCGCGCCTTCTTGGCGGAGAACTCTCTACGGAGGACAGAATAGTCCACATCTAAGATAATGTTGCCCACCCCGCCAAGCGGAGCGTTGTTCATCAGCAGACCCTGCGCATTGCCCTGATCAAACTTCTCCGTGATGGCGCGGAACTGCGCGTTGATGCCGGTCTGTGTGAGAGCGGTCTTGGCTTTGCGGTCCAGGTTGATCTCCGTCACATCCATCGCAATCGTGCGCACGAGCCCCTTGGCCCTCTGCAGCTGCTGGAGCCTCCCGCGCCCGCCGCGGCCGCCCTCCTCATCATCCGCCCCGTCTCCACCACCGCCACCGCTGTGCTCGTCCCCACCGTCGTCGCCGTTGCGGAGCATGCGCTGGACCATTTGATTGCTGCGGTTGTATGTGCTGTCGACGCGGCTGGTCCAAACTTTCGAGCACCCCTCCACCACGGTTGCAGCCTTGGCGAAGCCCGAGTAATCGTCGACGGTGTTCGTTTCCAGCGTGCTCTGGATCGTGTGCGTGATGCCCTCCAGCAAGTCGCTCGCCTCCTTGCTTGCCCACGCATTCTTGCTCGTGATCTTGCCTTCGATTGCCTGGTTGAGCGCGAGGTCGAGATCCTGCACGGTGTGGAAGCGGGGGCGCTGGCGTGGCAGCCGGCTGCTCTGCGTGCCAAGCTGAGTCAGCTGGCTTGGCTGCAGAGAAGCCATTGTGTTTCCATCCTCCAGGACGAAGGAGGGCTCCGCTGACATCGCGCCAACGGTGGCGCTGAGATCACCCCGCCGGAGAAAGCCGGCAACTCCGATCTCACGACTGCTCTGCATATTCTACGTACAGGGAGAGAAGCAGGAGAAGATGGGGGGTCGTGTATTGTAAATTACAATCCTCCACCCTCTATCTATTTATCTATTTCTGTAAACTCTGTTGATCCAACACCTCTTCTCTTAGTGTCGAGGGTGGAGCGATCTAAATGGTTGCCCACGTGTGACACAAAACCCACTAGATTGCGAAGCGATAGGAAGGAAAAACAGAGAGACTGAGTTTATATGAGGATTCATTATTCTAATTACTGTCTATGTGCAGAGTGCAGGTAACCAGATTTACAGAAGTCCTGGTACCCCTCGCCCCTCCAGCTCCCAGCATTTCCAGACAATGGCGCACGCGCCTGTACATAAACATAGATGCGTGTGTGGACGTGTGTGTGTATTTCGCATGTCAGTGTCGCATATGTACGCGAATATCCTCTCACTTCGCAGTTGTGGATTTTGATATATTTTTTACGTTTGCCTCGTTGTTACACCCTCTTCTAATGTCAATGTGTGCCTGTACGTGTACATGGCGCTGTCCATTGTCGGCAAAGAGTGCACACACTCCATGTGTATGCGATGGTGGTAGCGACCGTGATGTTTGAGGCGCCGTTGGTGCATCAATGATAGCAAAAGAGAAGCGTCGCTGCCGCAGGTATAGATACACATAAACGCACACACAATCACACATATGCACACATACATGCAAAATACAAAAAGTGCGTCAACGGCAGTAACAGGAGAGCGGCGGATTCCTATTTGATGGAATCCCGATGGGCCATTTTTGGGTGTCTGTGTGTGCGTTATTTTATATATTTTTTACAGTGCCTTGGGGAACTGTACCTGATACAACTTGTGCTGCAAGTCACAGCTCCGCGAGAAGGCAAGTGTCACTGAGGCAACGCGGCTGCACCGCACCAGCATCCTGCGAACATTCCCGACATCAACCGAGTCCACGAAGCAGCGGCACGGACGCTTGATACAATCAATCACCTCAAACTCAACTTGGTCCTCCTGCTCCAGGTGCGTGGGCCGCCACTGAGCCGGAGACACAACATTGCTGCCAACCACCTGAATCAGTGGAGCACCGACGGGCACTGGGGATGCCCCAAGAGCTTGACTGTAGGCCGTGCTCCCCGCCGCCGTCGAGACGAGCACGCCGTCTCCGCGTAAGCGGCGGATGCGCTCCTCTCCGTTGACGAGAATGCGGATCAGCGCGGTCTGCCCACTTGACCGCTCCACCCAGGCATCGTTGAAGGCCAACTCAGACAGCAGCACCCGCTCCCCAGTCTCCGACTCCTTCTCAGCCTGACAGTAGAGCATGGTCGTTGTGTGCAGCTTCAGCGGGAAGGAAAAGAGCTCTTCAAGTGTGGCGCAATCGTTGAGCAGATATCCCACATGGCCCGCGTTGACACCGTAGAAGGGGATGAACCTGCGCCAGTTTTTGCGAATGCAGTGCATCATGTACCCGTCCCCGCCAATGGGCACAATCAGGTCGGGCTCCTCGCCCTCAAGTCGTTGGAACACCTTCAGCCGCTCGTACTGCTCCCGTGCCACAATGTTGCTTTTATCGTAATGCAGCTCCAGTCTCGGGATCACGCCGGGAAAGGACATGATCATGGCGTCCTTTTGCGTCATCAGCCGACGCGTGCCGCCCCCTACATGCCCCAGTGCCCCCGCTCCAGCGCTGCCACCCCCATTCATGGGCCCCGCTGCCCGCGCGCGCGAGCTCTCCACACCGCCAGCGCTGTGTCTGTAGACGCATGCGCCAGCGCCTTTGCGGGAGTCCTGGTAGAGGCCATGACTCTCCACGTGGCGCTGCACACACCCCGGCAGGAGCACGCTAGGGTCCACCACCTGCTCCCAGAGCGCGTGGCGCACATCAGCGCCGACGCAGTGGGTCACGGGATGCACCTCGATCAGCGGAGCAATCTCGTCGTCTGAGAAGTGATGGTGGCTGCCCCGAGTGCCGGCACCATCCACCGACTCTGCACTGCAGCTGCTGCAGGTGTGGTTACGCGGTGGGGGGTACAGCTCCTCGATCAGATTGCGCACATTGCGGCTCGCGCAGAGAACCGCCGGCCCTCTCGTGGAGGCGTGGGCGTCCTGCTCAGCGCTGTGCCCCCGGCTGCCTGTTGTAGTCAGGGCCTGCGTGTCCTGGCCACTGGCGCTGCTCGCCGCGGCACCGATGGCGGTGGGGGAAGCCTTGAACGGGAGGCTCCCACGGTCGTCTCTGCAGTGAACCACCAGCGATCCATCCTCCGAGACCACCACGTCTCCATCCGCGCCATCGTGGTCATCATTCGACTTGGTCAGGTTGATGGAGGTGAGGGTGCGCAGCAACGCCTCATCCACACCGCCGGTCAGTCCGGCCGCGCCTGCGCTCACCCCGAGCCACGAGCTTTCCGACGAGCTGAGGTAGGCCCGGTTTACCTCCACCGCATCCTCCCCGCGGCCGCCGCGCGAGCACCACCACCGGCCCCGGACATACCCGACCAAGTGGGAGTCGTTCCCTTCCGCAGCTGGGGGGTCTGCAAGTGTGTTGAGGGAGCTGAGATCCTCAGCGGCCTCCCGCTGGAGCGCCGGGTGCGCCGCCCCACGCCTCTCTGCGCGCCGCTTTATGACGGAGCCAACGCGAGAATAATAGCTCATCTCGTTGCTGTCAGGAGGGGAGGATGAGGCGGCGGCGGCGGTCGCGGTGACAGCGTCAGAGCGCAGGTACTGCCGCGAGCGCAGCCGTGGCGGGGCTGATGGTAACGATGACTGGCCCTGACCCGGAGCGAGAGCGCTGGGTGGGAGGCTGGTGGTGTGTAGTAACATGAGAGGCACGTGGGCCTTGATGTCTGCGAAGCCGCTCCAGTACTGCATCTCATAAGCGTCGTGGAGCCAGTGGACAAGGGTGCAGTGGCAATACCGCCTCGTGAGGTCGTGTACGATAGGCATCGTTTCATCCGGGTGCTCCAGAGCCGTGAAGTCGACATGCGCGTTCGGGATGCTGCGCGTCGCCAGCACGGTGAGAGCAGCCAGGTGCGTGGAATCCCGCAGGCTGATTGAGTAGCGTGTGTTGGGGATGAGAATAAGATCATCGAATGGGGCCAACTGGCTGTCCTCACGCAGACTCTCAGCGAAGGGCTCCATGTACCAGAAGGGTGGTGGCAGTGCAGTGGTAGACGACGACGAAGAGGAGGCCATGACAGTGGTCGAATCCACGCTCGCCCTCATTGCAGGCGATGCGGAGGGGGCTGATAACGAGGAGAAGGAAGTGGAAGGTGCCGACTGCTGCTGCTGCTGCTGATGCGGGTCAGTGCCCAGGAGTAGGCGGAAGAGCTGCTGGTGCTGCAGGGTGGGGGGATCCAGGTGGATGGGGAATATCCCCACACGCGAAAGCGGCGAGACCTTATAGGCGCTGCACCTCCTCAGAGGTGTTCCCCGCAGCATAGTGAGACAGCCGGACAGAACACAAACAGAATGCAAAGTCTGTGTGCGACTCTCCCTCGTCTCTATTATGGTGTTATAAGGATCACTTGCTAATTAACTATATATATATATATATATATATATATATATCAGTGAAATGTGTGTGCGTGTATAGATACAAATGGAAGGCTGACTTGTTCAGTGTTGCCCAACGAACACTCTCCTCCGTGATTTGCCGGTGCACTGATTTGATAATAAAGGGTGGGTGAATAGGGCGGAGAGGTGGGCGAGTCGGCGCCTCGCCACGTCACCGCTCGCGTGGGTATCCTCCCTCTCTCGCTTGTGTAGATGTGGTAAGGCGGCCTTTGCCTGTCAAAATCGTCAAGCCAATGAAATACAACGCACACACAAGCCCGCAAACAAATCCACTTGTGTCTGCTTCAATGTGTGTGTGTGTATGCACGTATGAATATGTATATGCTGTTTGTGTGTGTGTAGCGCAAGGAGGTATATATATATATAGGGGGGGATCTCTCGGTTATATAGATAGATGTATTGTTAATATGCGTTCTTTCTGTGCTTGCGAAAGCCACCCGTTGCGGGTTCCGCCTCAAAACTTGAAAGAGGAGGCGGGAAGATAACCATCAGAAAGGCAGGGGGAGACGGAGAGAAGGGTTCTGGAGTGTAGGGCAAGCGTCATGGGGAACTGAGTGGACATTTGTGCGCGCAGTGGCAATGTGTAGGGGGGGGGGGCGGCGCAAATTTGGAGGAGAATCCGCAGATGGGATACTTGAACCCGCGCGATTCCTTTTTTTTTCGTTATAATCATACAGTACATGTGCAAGGCCATGACGCTACTTGGCGCCTCCGAGAGCATCCGAAAGAGACGATGTGGGGGCTGGGGATGAGAATGGGGGGGCCGACAGCGACAACGTCTCCCCGGGATCGAGTGGCTGCATACGGAAGGTGGGCCGCTGCTGCATCTCTACTGTCCAGTAGCTCGCTGGCTCCTCTGGTCCTAGGAAGGCAGAACGGCCTCCACCCAGCACCCCCGCGCCAGCTCTCCTGCCGTACGCATAAGAGGTTTGCATAATAGCGGCAGCCCCATCCGTGCAGTTATGACTGCTGTTGCCGCCAGCGCGGGTATCCGGCACGGCGACCTCCTCCATCATCGGAACAGCACTCCCCTCCCCCTCCAAACCCACGAACGTGGTGGTAAAGGGCACCACGGACACATAGTGGCTCTGCAGGGCGCCGCGATTGAACTGCCACCGCATGTCGTCACGAGCGTCCACCTGCTGCTGCTCCTTCGCACGGCGGCTCATCGCTCGAGACGTTCCCCCGCAGCACCCGGTGGAGACCTTCTGCTGCCTCACCACACACTCCTCCTTCCCCGCAACGGCGGCTAGGATGTAGGTGGCAGGGGCGGCGGTCATGCGGTAGGTGAGCTGGCTGGGATGCGAAAGCCTCCCCTCCAGCGCGCGCCGGCGGCAGGCGTCGGAGCTGATCGACGACGGAGTGAAGCGGGTTTGTGTGGACCCCAACACACACCTCTGCCCAGTGGCGGCTGTAGTCGGAGATACAAGTGGACGCCGCTCTCGGGCCGCGGCACCTCCAGGACTCCCGCACACAAGGGCAGCTGAGGTGAGGGATGCGGCAGCGGCGGCGTGGGGCACCTGTAGAGAAGGCGTGAGTGCAGAGGTGGGACCCCTCTGGTGGCCAATTGGGTAGAAACGATTTTCAGTGCTGTTGCTACTGTTACTGCTGCTGCTAGTAGCGGTGCCACCGCAGGTGGTGGAGTCGTCGGTGCTCCTGAAGAAGGACTCCGTGAGGGCGTCACCGGACGAGCACATGGCGGACATTTCAGAGGGGTCCACTCCGGAGTTGGTAGAAGAGGGCGTCTCCAAGGAAAAGTACGACTGCGCCACCGCCGGCGCGTACACAACACGTCGGAGTGGAGCTGACATTAAATGATGGGGAGATGGGAGAAAGGAGAGGGGAGGTGATCGCTCCAGTTCCCTCTGGAGTAAGTGGAATAGACGCTGACAAAGATGTATGGATGTATGCTCAGTAGCAACTTATCAGGACGATGGTTTTACTGCGTGTGTATTCGTTAGTGTGTATGTACGTCCCTAAATGATATTCTGCCAGGGGTAGGAGGCAGCGGTGATTCTACAAATACAGTGGCAGCGTATTGAGGGGGGGGATAGGAGGGAGAGAGGGGCAGTGATCTTTAGGTGCTGAGTGTGCCTATAAGCCTTTCACCTCACACTTGTCTCACTAGTCCTCCACTGTTGCGCATGCATGTGTGCGTGTGTGTGTGTCGGTAATCATCCACGCAAGCGGAGTGGAGAGGGAAAGACACGAGCAGTAAACAAGACGATGCGAAAGAGAAGGGAGGAAGAGGAGGGGGGATATTCACTCACGCTCCCACACGAACAACAGCATCCAACAGAAAAATAAAAAAAGGTTGCAGGAATTCACACACGAACACCACAGCTTGACGATGCGAACAGATTCGCTTTCGTTGTGTCTGTGCGTGCGTGTGTGTGTGTGTGTCAGCCAAACTCTCTTCGCAGATGAGATAATGCTCCACTTTTAAGCGGCCTGTGCGATCGAGTGAAGGTAACAGGTAATTGGTTCTAGTAGACATAGCACTCCCCCCCCCCTCACACATACACGTGTGCGCAGGTGGAGAGGAGAGGAGGTAAAGAAAAAGAAACTCCTAATTCACAAGTGAAAAGCAGCGCGCATTGTGTAGCTCGCAGACTACCGCACCAACATACACACACAAACATATACACAGGCAAAGAGAGAGAGAGACCGGCATTTACTCGTAGCACGCGCTCGTCTCAATGCGATTCATATGCAGTCATCCAAACTAGTCTGACAATAAGGATCACCGGGGTGGAGCGCGTGAAGCTGAAGGGGGAAAGGAATGAGGAGGTCCAGAGCGCACAAGATGGAGTCCACTACCCACCACCCCAACGACGCTTCTTCCCCCCCCCCCCCCCCCCACCTCTCGACTTCATGTGTCCCCCATGTACACGGATGTATTATTCCGTCGTGTGGCAGGCGCCGCCCCGCGTGCGGTCAAGCAGTGCCGCGGACGACCCGCTGCTGCTGCTCTCCGCCACGTCATCCCCTTCCTCCTCCTCATCACTCGTATACATCATAACGGATGTGCGTGTATCGGGATGCTGCACAGCGCCGCCCTCCTC
This sequence comes from Ecitophya simulans, assembly GCA_027574965.2. Taxonomy (NCBI): domain Eukaryota; kingdom Metazoa; phylum Arthropoda; class Insecta; order Coleoptera; family Staphylinidae; genus Ecitophya; species Ecitophya simulans. The sequence goes on from JAODGE020025476.1 coordinate 20,861, forward strand.
CTCCACCCGCATGATGGTGGAGACGTAATACCCAGGACGGCCCAGGACTCGGTTGCCGTGTCGAAGGTAGTGATCGTCAGCGGCCACCCACATTGCGTTGAAGAGCTCGCGGGGCTGCTGCTGAGAACTCTGCAGGGGTGCCTTGGCGGAGGATGTGAGGTCGTGGTGGGCGTTGTCATCATCGTGTGGGCGAGAGGGGGCTGTTTGCATGGCGGCCTCTGCGGTGCTGGTGCCTCTGGTCATCGTGCCAACAGCGGTGGTGGTGGTCTTTGCAGCCCCCGAGGACGCTCTGGGCTTCGGTGAGGCCCTGCCCGCAGGGGTCGAACCAGTGTCCAGGTCCACTGAGTAGTATGTTGTATTCATGCTTGCCGTGGAGGGTGGCTGAGCAAGCAGCAGGAACTTCGACTGCTCGTACTGCGTATTGGAGGCGGTCGCACCGGGGCTCGCGCGTCCGCTGCCCCCGGCTCCCGCTGAGGAATTCCGCTGACGCGGGGAGCGGCGTCCGGCAGGGTATGTGTGGCCGCTCACCTTGGAGGAGGGGGAGGGCCTGTCGGGCCTATCACCGCCACGTCGTCCTCCCTGGCTGTGAATAGGTGGCAAGCCGCGTTCAGCGGAGCTGTCAGCGCCGCGCGGGGCCCGGCCCTTAGACTGCAAGCCCCCTCGCGGCCTTTGGGCGGCGCGGCCTCTGCCAGCGCTGCCTCTGCCCCTGCCGCCACCATCCCCACCTCTATTGCGGAGACGGGCCCCGGAGCCGCCTGTGGTGGCTGCGAAGCCGCTGTTGCGAGGGTTCTTATAGTTGTTGCTGCCCTGGTAGTTGTTCCAGTCCTCCTCGGCGCCGAGCGCTGGGCCAGGCGCGGAGTAGAGGAGTGGGTGCGGGTTGCCGTACACCTCGCTCGCGCGCATCAGCGTCTCACTCAAAGGCATGCTCCTCATCGCGTGGGCGGTGTGCTGGCCACCGCCACACCGTCGTCGCCCGCTGCCCGTGCCCGACCCCTCCGCCTCATCCTCGTCATCGGGATTCCTCCTCTGGCACTGATAAGCTTCCGTGGTGGCCCCTGGATACGGTGAGGCATCCACGCGCTCCACAAGCTTCGCGCCTTTGGTGACCTCCCCACGGAAGGTGATGGTGAGGTCCTTCTTCATCCTCTCCATCGTGCCGTGGCGCGTCTGCCCAGCCGCGGCGCTGACGCCGAGCTCCTCCGCCGCCTGATCGCGTGGGTCGACGTGGGGCAGCGGCACCGTCATGCGTGTACGGTGCTGCCTAAAGGCACCGCCGTCCCGCAGCACGCGGCGCACTGCCCTGTAGGTCTCCGTCACCTCCACTGTCATTGGGTGTCGTGGACCGAGCAGCTGCCGGGTGGCCTGCATCGCGTTCTGAAAGATGATGAGTGTGTTGGTGTGCTCGCTCGCGTCTGGCTTCTTGTGGCGCGCGGCGGCAGCCTGAGTGGTGTTGATCTGGGCCACCGCCAGGTTGTGCCACGCCGCTCCCCAGAGCGCACGGTTGTCGGAGTCCGCGATGTACGGCTGGCCGGCAGCCGCCAGCACTTCTGCATCCTCCGCAGCCGACTCCTTCGGTGTCCTCCGCCCGATGCTGCCTTGCTTCGCGCTGGCGATGCCCTCCCGCACTGCCTCCTGCTCGCGACGCAGTTGCTGCCGCTCCCGTTTCCGCTGCATCTCCAGCGAGCGCAGCATGTCAATCGTCTCCAGCGCGGCTGCGGTGGCCTTGTCATACATATTCAGTGCGTTGTACGCGGCACAGCTGTTGAGGGCAACGGAGGGAGAGGCCATGTTCCACGACTCCTCCAGCTGCCGTGCCCCCTCAAAGTGACTCAGCGCCTGGCGGGGCTGACCCCGATGACACTCCACCACCCCCATATTGTTCAGCGTCATTGCCTTTAGCTGGTCGAGCAGCTGTGGTTCCGAGTGAAGGGGCACGCCGTTGGTGCTCAGCGCCATGTAAGCCTCGCCAAGCATATTAATCGCTTCGTTCATGCTGCCAGCCTTGCAGCGCTGCATGGCGAGCGTGTTCATTGCCAGCTTCTCGTGCACAAAGTCCTCCACTTGTGCGGGTAGTCCGTTGGCGCTGTGCTGGCTTAGCAGGTCCATCGGGGCCGCCGCCTGCCCCTGCTGGAAGCTCGCCATGGCTGCTTGGGTGGCGGTGGCGGCGGCGCTGTAGCCGAGAGATCCTGAAGCGTCCTCCGCGTGGGAGTGGCGAAGCGATGAAACGCTGCTGCCACGCCTCCGCCCGACAGCGCTGGGCATACTGCCGCCCGCCTGGGGGTAGGTGCCGATGAAAGATGTGGATGCCTGTGAGTTGTGGGACTGGAATGGACCCACGCTGGTATGCGTGCTGTAAAAGTCATTCGCGCTCAGCTGCAGCTCCTCCAAGTACGCGGCCATTATTCTAGAAAACAATAAAAACAATTCGTGTACGCTGCTCTTGCCTTCGAGGGAGCTCACTCTCTTTGCGACTGCACGTACTGACGACTAATATAATATAATATATATATATATATATATGGGCACCTTTATATTGGTAGGTTTCCACTTGGAGCAATCACACGCCCACTGTAAGTAAGTAGGGGACAGAGGGGGAACCAAGACTGGGCGGGTGGGTGGGGAGAAAGAGAGAGGAATATGAAATATGACACGGATGAAAAAAAATACACCCACTGGCTCAGAGAGAAAGTTAGGGGACTTCCACCTCAAGCCATGCAGTAATGAACAACAATTGGGGAAAAAGGAAGTTGTTGTTGATTTTTCAGAACAGTGACACAGTACATCTACTCGATGGAGAACTGCCCCCGCTCTTCCCCGTCACCGCCACGCCTAGGCACAGATACAGTATACAGACACGCACGTGCACACTACTCACATTCCGTCATGGCTATGAAAGGGCAACGACACAGACCCTTTGGGGAAGGGGGGAAGCAGGACCTAACAACGACAGCGGACAAGGGGAGGGGGGGATCTACAGGAGTGAGAGCAGCAAAAAGACGGGGGGCTGAAAGACCATGTTAGTACTTCACAGTGCCCCAGAGAAACTAATATATAAACCCTATCAAGTGGAGTGGATATACGAGCATACAGAAAATGAACAAATATGTCCATAATATATATAAAGTTGTACACATGTCCCGCAGAAGGGGGAAAGGAAAGGGAAACTCACTATCTCCTCCTTCAGCCACCGCCCCCTCCCCCAAATCCTCCCTCCCCGGCCCTCGCTGTCTCCTCCACACGCTCGTAGCTCTCTCCCTCGTTTCTGTGTTCTCCAGGAACTGACAGGAGAAAGAGGAGCACAGACTGAGTCGAGCCTGTTCGTCCCAGCGTGAAGCTGTACCGATGCGCTCATGGGGCGTCCTGTGCATATCTGTGTGTGTATGTGTACATGCTGAAGTGTGGTGATGAGAGGGAGCGATCAGTGCGTGCGCCTATGGAGAATCCGAGATTTCAATTGCAGGAGAGGCCGAGGCCGGCTTCCGACTGCTGCCGCTGGCAGCACGCCTTCTGGCCGCGCCGCTAGCTGCGCTACCGGACTTCATCCCATCCAACTGCTGTGCAGCCACCGCAGCAATGGCACTCGTCGACCCACTGCGCACCGCTTCTCTGAGGGAGTCCACACGCTGCTGGGTGACGGTCAGCCGTGAGAGCCGCGACCGCCGCTCACGGTCGACGCGAAGTGTGTCGGTCTGTCGGTGGGCAGCCTGAGAGGCGAGTTCGAGGTCCTCTTCAAGTCGTGCGCGCTTCCCCCCGAGCCGCGCGAGCTCCTCTGTGCACGCCGCGATGCCAACGGCACAGTTGAGGTCCTCAGCATAGCGGTCCAGCATGGACATCACCTCCTTCCCCTTTAGATGATAGAGCTGGTGCTCCTTATCGTACTGCTGCTGCTCCTGCCTGCGCGTGTTGGTCTGCGCGGCGAGCGTAGACACCTCCATCCGCATCTCACTCACGCGCTGCCCATTCCGGAGGTCGTTCTGTGAGAGCTGAAGCTCCGCAGCCGCGATAACCTCGTCGAGACGCTGGACCTCCTCCAGCTGGTTCCTGCTGGCGGTGTAAGCGGCGCGTGCCGCATCAGCCTCCGAGCGGCACTCCGCCTCCTCCCGTGCAATCCGTGTCTGCAGCTCTCTGCTCGCCGACCCGGCCTCACTGGCAATGTCCTTGCGAATCTTCTCCGTTTCACTCAGCAGGCGTTCCATTGTGCCATCCACACCGTCGCCAACGTTCGTCGAAAGCCATTTGGAGGCAGTTTTGTAGTAATCGTAGACTCCGCGGTGGTAGTGATCGGCCATCGCCCGCTCACGCTGGCCGCGGAGCTGCTCAAGATGCTGCCCAGTCTCAAAAAGCCAACGCGGAGCCTGAATGTGCGTTAGCATCAGCACTTGATGGATGCGGCTCACATCGCTCGCAAACTGGAGCGCGGCGCGGGCGGAGTGGTAGAGGTCGGGACGTCCGCTGATGGTGGTGATGTTCACCAGCGTCACGTATCCAACCAAGGCGGACTCTAGCATCGTAGTGAGCTTTGTTGCCTTGAAGTGCGGGTCCCCGCCCTCCTCGGCTACACCAGCCACGCGCTGGACCGTCTCTACGAGGTGCTGCGTCTCCCTGCACAGCGGCAACCGCAGGGCCGCCACATCGACGAAGGTGACGGTGGCCATGGACCGACGTCCCGAGCCGTCCACCGGAGCGTACACCTGAAACTGAACAGCGCATGACGTGTCCACGTGCTTGCGCTCAGGGATCACCACGGCCTTGGCTGCGTCCTCCAGGAGACGCATCCGCGGAAGGCAAACAGTGCCGAGGGGTGGTGGGAACTCCTCTAGCCGCACCGGCTCGCCAGAGGTTGTCTCTACCATCTGGTCCCCACGCATGATAAAGGCGGAGTGGGTGACCATCAAGCCACCAACACTCTCACTCTCCTCGTCCGTCTCTGCCACCCCACCTCGGACTGGAAGTGGGTACTTGCTAGATGGGCTGGCAGTGGTAGCGCTGCTGCTGCCTGGGCCACCAGTGGCGGAGGGGCTGGCCCCGGTCATCAGGGCATTCCCACGCGCCGCCATGCGCTGAAGGTAATCTGCTGCCGCCAGCTCGATAATCCCCTGCTCGTTATGGTGTGGGCTGCCGTAGAGGGTTTGACTGCGCCCGCTCTCGTTGGGGCCATTTACCAGGAAGAGGTAGCTCTGCCCAGAGGTGCTATTCGCTACGCATGGAGCGACCACCTCCTCATAGAAGCGCACGGCTGTCGAGCCGCGATGCACGCGTGAGACGGTGTAGGGTGCCGACCACTCGTTGCCCTCCTGTGAGGGTTGCCTCGTGTCCCCCTCGCTCGGTCGTCGAATACGCAGCGCCGTGTAGCTGGAGGAGGTGGAGATGTTCTCCAGGTGCGACATGAGCCGGACGTGGCTCTCCACGCTCTTAAGAATATTCTTCACGGCTGCGCTGCCGCCACCGCCTGTGCCACCGGGGCTGGCCGAGTAGGGGGGTCGCGGGGAGACGGAGGAGGGCGCACCAGCCTGGCTGCGGGACTTACTCCGGAGTGGGTCCATAGGTAACTGGTTCCACTGCTCACGAATGCGTCTGTGGGATGTAGTATCTAAAAAAAAAGGATGTACAGATGATATATGCGTATTTTATTGCTGGGGAAAGGGAAAAGGGGTTAGACTCTAAAACGTGTGTGTGTGTTTATGTGTGCTGATGGGTGGTGGCAGTACTCACGAAGAACGTAGGGCACCGGACCCAGCACTCTGCAGCGACCAGGTGGTTGTTAGGTAGGAGCGCGGGGCAGGCACGGAGGGGGGGGTGCAAAAATATATAGAGAGCGCGCTCTCGAGAGCGGTAACCAAGGACAAGAAGGGAGGGATAGCGATCGCTCTACTAAGCTTAGCGGTACCTTGCAATCTTCGCCTGCTGGTCACTCTCTCTCTCCTTATCACCTTCTCTGTCTCTATAGAGGAAGAAGCCTAGGCGGAGGAGATGTGGATTGATATGACGTGTGAGGGGAGGAGAGAGGGGGGGGGCGCAACAAATGTGCGCGATGTACACACACACTCTCTGTCGCTATCTGGTTGTTGAGTTTTCTCTTTAGATACCTTTTTTCCTCCCCTCTACTGAGGGATGTGTATGTGTGTGTGTGCTTCGTTGTTTGTGTATATGGAAGGTGTGATAGCGGTGACACACCAGCCTACTCCTATCTTTGATTTGCTACGCGCACCGTCACATTGTGCAGCAGTAAGATCGAATAGTTTGTGAGGTTGTGTAAGGCAGTTGAAACGGGAAAGGGGGGTAGAAAGTGATGAAAGTGCCACCCACCGATAAGGAGAAGCGCATATATCCATGCACAGACGCACACACACCATGTCCACGCATATGCTGTTGGCACCAGCAGTCGCTTATTCCTTAGCCAAACACGATTTCTTGTCCATCGCCGAGGTGGAAAGCGGGAGAAGTAAATAGGTGTTGTTGTTGTTTTCGCTTTTAAGTAGAGCGATCAAATGGATAAGAGAAAAGGGGGATGAAGAGACATACTGCGCGCGTAGCTTGCCAGAAGTCATCCCGTGTTCCTTTTCTTTTTTACTTTCTATTGCTTCTCACTTTCCAACATTCGACCGCAGATCATCAGCATCATCAACACTCTCATTGACTGCGCCGTAGTAAGGATCTCCATTGAATTGTTTTGTGATGTGGTTCTCTTCTTTTATTGTCTCCCACACGATAAGCACTCCTATGCCACTACAACGGCACGAGAGTACAGCGACAAGAGGAGGAGTATCGAAGGTTGCCACTGAAGTCATTGGGTGGTGGGGAGGAGGAGGGGGGGTTGTCCTGTCACAAAGCTGCTCAACGTGTAACCATGCGGCAACAAGGGATGTAAGGAGGATGATTATATAATAAATAAACAAAAACGTATATATGTGGAATGGGAGGGGTACACGCCTGCACTGGTGCCAATTGCGGAGGGTTCGCCTTTCACGGGTGGGAGCCCATTCGTCCGTAAGAAGGGGGGAGAGAACGAGGGGGGGTGATCTTCATGAGCATATGTGTATTATGTGTGTGTATGCGTGGCTGTGGTAACGCAGGCTCTTCTGTACCTGCACGAATCGCTGGTCTGCGCTCGCTTCATCACTATTTCTTCCGTATGTCCCTTCTCTTCACCTTTTTCCCCCTGCTATTGCTTGGTAGTGTCTCCATATCATTCTCTTCGCTAACTAATCAGCACGCACGCACACACACACACATTTCTGCTGTAAAATATAAAAAGGAGAACGACCGTAGTGATGCACAGCACCTACTTCTGAGAGCCCAGTCGTGAGGCCCGTCGCCGCTCCACGTCCTCATGGATACGCTTCCAGGTGCTCGAAGTCGAGTCCTCCAGTGTTTTCCCGTTCTGCGAGGCTGGGGACGCCGGCACCTCCCGCCCGGGCCTCACCACTGCGTCCTCCTGCCGCAGCCTCGACTTCGTCCCGAGCACCTTGCTCGATATAGTGGCGGCGCTGCCACCCGCAGTATCGCTGCTCTTGCTCCGCTGCACTGGGGCGGAGGTGCTGGTGGTCCCATAGGTACGGCGGCTCCCTGTTACCGCTGGAGAGGATGGACTCTCCACTCTGCCGCTACTGCTGCCGCCACCGCCGCCTCGCCTGTCCGTGGCGGACAGCCGGTCCACTGAACTGAGTGATGCGGTGTCGTGGTGACGAGATGACGTGCGCAGTGTGTAGGAGGACTGATACCCAGTGGTCCCCCGCGATGAGGACGGCACGCCTGAGCGCGTGACCTTTAACATCGTCGGTGAATCATAGCGGGTTGCTTTCTGCACAACGCCCTTGCACCTTACTCGCTGGTTCGACTCGTCAACTACAAAGGTGGTGAGAGCGGAGAGTCTATGTTCGTAGTAGGCGTCGCGCTCCTGCATTCTCTCCTTGTAGTAGCGCTCCATCATCATCACCCGCTCCCCCACATCCACAAGGCGGCGCTGCAGCTGTCTCACATCGGTGCACTCCAGTGGGTTGAAGCCCACCGCCGCTGACACAGCGGCTCCACGCTGGTGGTGGTAGATGGAGGAGGTCTCCACATGTGCACCAATGCTGAAGCCGCGTGGGGTGCCCTGTGGTGGGCTCCGCAGGTCCGGCGGTATGGTGGGCGAGGAGCGGTTGCGTACAGTCATGGTGATACCACGGGCACTGCTTCCACCACGCTCCTTTGCAGCTCTCCCACTGCTTCTCGCGGAGCACTCCGAGGGGCCATCTCCGGCCCGGAGCTTATTCATGTCCAGCTTTGGAATCATCGTAATTCTCTATGGAGCAGCCTAGTCCGCGGGACGATAGTGTAGATTACAATAGAAAGGTATTTGCTGTTGTTTTTTAAAATGGGATGGTGGGTCCAATAAAGCAAAAGCAAAGTGATGTGTGTACTCTCGCTGTGTTTGCTTGTCAAAGCAGCGTGTGGTTGTGTAAGCCGAGCTTGACAGGAATACGATACTACCGTTCCCCCCTTGTTTCCTTTTTCAAGAAATACAACTATGTGTATATACGTATACGATGCCAGGCCTGAGCAGTGCACTAAGAGAAATGAGTGAGTAAGTGATGGCTGGTCTTGAGTCAGCTCCTCGTCTTCACTTGTCTGTTAAAATGACAGGGTCTCTCTCTCTCTTAATGTTGTTTTCTTTTTATTCCACCCGTGCTACTTGACAGTAGTGAGAAGTGAAAATGCCAACAGTGCTTCGAGTGGTTGGTCAAACTATCAGTAGGAGAATTTGAACTAACAATGGAAAGAAGAACAGCCCCCCCCCCCCCAGTTACCTTTAGGTGTGAGAGCAAGACTATGCTGATAAATCGCTTTTCTAGTATTACTTTTTTATTTTGTGTGTGTGTGTGTGTCACTCTTTACTGAGAATGCACGTTTGATGATTAGCGCGCGTACCGTCGAGTTGTATGCACGCACTTGTGAATTCCGCTGGTCCGTTTTATGTTCGGTGTCAAAGGACAAAACAATGAAGATTCCTAGATAGTCTTAACTATGCCCCACTGTTACAGATATATATATGTGTAACAGCACGCAGTGATCTCTCCCTCTGATGTCACAAAGGGCTGATATTCGACAGCGCTGCGCCGAGTGTAGCTGTCGGTGGAAACGCAAGTGATGGAGCACAGCTTATCACTACGATCACGTGCACCAGTCAGTTCAAAACCTTTTAAGTGTCGTAATGAGAAATCAATGGACAATATCGCCTCCTTGTTTTCTTGAGACTAAGAAGAGAGACCTCGATTAATTAAGACCCTATTGACACAGCGGCAGTAACAGTAATTGGGAGACGTGAAAGAGTAGGGGTAGAGGGGGGACAGTATACCAAGTGAGAGTATATAGAGAGAGAGCATCGGATAGAACAGCTACAGATGAACACTGCCACACCCATCAGTGTGTCATCACGCGAGCAGAAGAGTGGGAGTGGCGCACCTACCGGCCATCAATCCCGTCAAAACCCAGCACAGAATGAACCTTTCTTTAATGGAAATAAATACAAATCAGAAAATCAGTACACACATTAATGTGTACTGATTGGTATCACTGTGAGGTACTATCCTCGGCAGGAAGGACGGGAGTACCTTACTTCTTGGACTTCTTCGGGGCAGCGGCAGCCTTGGCGGGGGCAGCAGCCTTAGCGGGGGCAGCAGCCTTAGCGGGGGCAGCAGCCTTGGCGGGGGCAGCAGCCTTGGCGGGGGCAGCAGCCTTAGCGGGGGCAGCAGCCTTAGCGGGGGCAGCAGCCTTGGCGGGGGCAGCAGCGGCCTTCTTGGC
>JAODGE020025500.1:0-15446 GCA_027574965.2 Ecitophya simulans
CCCTGTACATGGGACGTGTGCGGTGGTAGAACTTGTCGGCCTATTGACCTTTGTTCTTAAGAGCACTTATCGATATACATGCTCTTAATGGGTTATACGTTATGCCGTGATTCCCGCAGCGCCACAAATAATTGACTTCTAAATACAAAAACTTAACGTGAAGAGGCGCTGCACAGCAGCAAACCACTTCAACGTTACACTTTTTCATAAATAGGCTATCTAATGCGCTATAGGTCGCATCCAAAAAGTTGTAGTTTGTGTTCCAATGTGCAATCTCAATATTTAAATTTGTTTTTAATATTTATTTATATTATTTATAATATTACCCTTATTTAGTTGCCTCCAGTAGTTCTTGCACTCAGAGATGGCGTCTCAACTTACGATCAATTTGGTACACAACATTGTGCCAATTTTGTCGGAATGTGTACGAAACATACCACCAAGATTTACAATTTTATGACGGGCACTGACTGGTGGCTGGGTGCCGATATTGCAAACCCTAGTTTAATTTCAATTTTAGAATTTTCAATTTTTGACAAAAATGAAAAGTGGTCCTCCATTGCACTTTTGTCAAAAATTTAATCTCAATGTTTTAAGCGATATCTCGAATATTAACACGAGACAAAATTGCTTAGTACTGGGTTAATTGGATTTTTTATTTTTGACATTTTTGGAAAAAAATTGCACATAGTCACAAATCAAATGCAATGTTACTATTGTCAATTCCTATCTCGGATATTAACGTTAGACAAAAATGGTTTGTGCGACTCAAATCTACGTTCAATTCCGCGTCGATTAAGCTAGTTTAATGTTATTTATATTTTTAGCCCATTTTGGCAAAAATGAGAAGAAATACCCTATTGCACATTTGCAATATCTTAACTAATATTAACTCTGGACAAAATTGCTTAGCCCCATTCGAATATACGTTCAATTTTACGTCGATTCAGCTAGTTTAATTTAATTTTTAAAATTTGCATTTTTTTTGAAGAATGAAAAATGATGGAAATTGTCTAAATGTATATTTAATTGATATTATTATTTTCAATTTGGAACTAACTTGTAAATTAAAATTGTGACTTATTATTATTTTATCCGTTTTAATATCTTCGTGAGTTCTGTGAATGTGAATATTACAGAAATTTTAATTCCAGTCATTTTTTTTATTTTTCAAAACAACTTATGTAAAAATTAACTTTGTGGGTGAAACAGTAAATTGTTGATGCTAAAAATCCACATCTGACACAAACACCATTTTTGTTTTTGGATGTGCAAGTATTGAATGTACAAATATGTTAAATATCATTTGAACACGATATGGTAAGATGAGTCTAGTTAAGATATAATGCAAGTTGCTCAATAGAAAATTGCAATCAAAATTAGACGTTTTGACGTCAATATTTATTTCATTATAATTGATATATTTTGTATATTTTAGCAGTATATTGATACAAAAAACATATTTTAACAATAGTTGTTGTAAAACATATAGATATCAACATTCAAAGTCATATACTAGTATAGTTAATCTGTTATTATTAAACTCTTAAACTATAACTATAATAAATTAGTGGGTTATTTTGAACTTACGCGACGCTCTGGGCGGAGAATTGGGGCTTGTGTGCATTACAAATAATTAGTAAAATTAGAAATATAAATATTTTTAACGCTGAAAATCCTGTATTTATAAATATAATTTGAGTGCAAAGCATATTTATACAATATTTTATTTTAAGTTAAAGTCGCCGATTTAAGCAAAATACATCACGTCTCATTTAACGGAATACTTAGAATATTATTTTCAGTACAATTATGTTCGTTGCAAAATTTTATAAGAAACAGTTTGCTAAATTTATTCCAAGCATGCTTTATTGATTTCTCAGTTACGTTGCCCATTTTACCATCTGGCCCCAACTTAATCTCATGCTCCTTTTCATATTTTTGTATTTTTGTATCAATATATGTATGGATTGTTTCATTAAACACTTTCTCAAAAATCTGGACTGTCACTAGCCCTTTGTACGTAACGTTCTTTGCGTATTCAGCAGAAGCATTTCTAAGCGTCGTTTGTTTTTTTACACGTTCTTTTCGAAAGTCGTTTAAATCATTGTAATTAGGCAGAAAAACTTTTTGGTTTTTGTCGTCTGTATTTCTAGCAATATTTTTTAACTTGTAGTCATCTAACAGCTTTTTCGATCCAATATTTAATTGCAGACGACGTCTGTTTTGAGAATGAGTGTACATTTTTGTCAAAATGTGCCCCACTCCGCAAGAAATACTTTTATTAATGTTAATTATAAAGTTATCTCCAGAAAATTCAGTCGTAAAATTATGATTTGAATCACCGTCATGAGCATTCACATCCATTTTAGAATTGGTATCAATAACAACAGTGTAATCTCGTTCCTCGGACTTTGTGCCATTCTTGTACAAAATTGTATTAATTGTTTTTATCCAACAAATTCTGCTCAATTCACTATTCAATATGACGTCACTCCGCATTTCAAAATCACCATTTGTATTAAGTACTTCGTCCAAAACATTAGAAAATGTAATTTCCTTAAATATCAAAAACATTATTATAGTTTGTTACAAGGTAGATAATTAATACACATACCGATTCAACCAGCGAACATAATAAAACATCAAGGAGTATAATAAAGTGACACCACATAATGATGTTGATGATTTGCAACTAAGACTAAACGATAATCTCTTTTTATTAGCTTATAAGTAATTTGTTTGTTTATGTAGTTTGTAATTTTATTTATATTGCATTAGTATTATTGGTGCTGACTAATATACTTAGTTTTGTTCAATTGATGAAATGCAATTGCTTATAATAGTAATTAATCTGGTTGTTAGACGTGAATTAAACAAACACAATTTATGCAATAAGCGTTTAGCAATTAATCCAATTACAAGAAAAGCCTTATTAACAATGTTTGGCGTTGAACTGCATGTTTCCGTAATGCCACATTAAATAAGATAACCTTTACTACCTAGCTATACACCCTATATAAGTTCTTCTAACTTAGCTAATAATGCATTTGATTATTGTCAACATGAACGTTATTATTGTCTTTGTAATTGCAGCGCTTTTAAAAGTTAGTTTCTAAAATTATTCGTTGCAAAATAATATAGTACTTTGACTCGTATTTGTTTTAGATAGTAGATGCGCAAGAAATTTATGATGCAGACTTCACATGCACAATGAAAGGTCGGTTCGTTGATGAAACCGATCCAAGGTGCAAACGATACTTTTTATGCTCCAAAAAGAAGAATGGAAAATTTGTGAAAACGACATATTTATGTCCGGAATCAGCAAGTTTTGATCAAGATTTAGGGTATTGCACAAGTACAGCTATATGTGCCACAAGTACAACGACGGCTATTACTACCTCCAAAACGACAGCAGTGCCGAGTGTTGAAACTACTAAAGATACAATAATAACCACTGATGTAACAACTGAACAAGTTTTCACAGCATCCAGCATTATATCCTCTATCACTACGTCTGCAGAGAAAAATACAGAAGTTACAACTGCTTCAGGCATTGAGTCATTCACAACTGGTATGGTTAGCACCGATGCTTATAGTACGGAAGATTTAAACACACCTAACATTGAGACATCCAGTACCACACCCGGTTCTGAAACTACTGAGGGTATAAGTATCATTCTACCGTCCAATAATAACTACACATGCAAAACACCAGGCCGATTCCCAGACATGGATGCTTGCGATTGCGGTTGGTTTTACGACTGCAAATTACAGGAATCAGAATTGCTTAGTACCCGACTTTATTGCCCACCAAATACAAAGTTTGATCCACACCTGGCAATGTGCAGTATTAATTACCATTGCATTCAAGAATTTGTTTGCATTGCGAGTGGTGTATATGCAGATCCGAATAATCCTTATAATGATACTTACTATCAGTGCAAAGAAACCGACGATGGAAGTTTCCTGCAAACGCACTACAAATGTTTACAAAATATGGTATTTAATGAAACATTGAATAAATGTGTGCCTGTTGAAATGCTAACAACTTATACTGAAGAACCAACCACAATTCCGGATACTTCAGAAGTTTCGCATACAACAGTCGGATCATTAATAACAAAATTTAATTGCACAGAAAATGGACGCTTTAGTGATCCAGAGGATAAAATTTGCAAATGGTATTTTTTATGTATCGATAAGCAGTCTTTTCATTATAATTGTCCTAACGGTTTGTATTTTGACCCACAACAACAAGAATGTCGATCAGATTATCAATGCCAAATTCCTTCTTCTACTGAGAATTGGATAACTGCATTCCATTGTCAAAAACGTGGATATTTTCAAAATATCGACGACACATCTTCTAAATCATATCACTTTTGTGATGTTTTAGGAGATGGCAAGGTATATCAGTATGAATTAATGTGCCCAACACAGTATATTTTTGATGCAAGTACAAATTTATGTCAAAATTAAAACCATTTAAAACAAAACAAAATTTGTAAATCGTTAAGATATAATTGATATTAATTAAAATTTGATATGTTGAAAAGTTTTAAGAAGCACAATTGCTAATAACTTTAAGTTTTAATTTTACATTAAATCAAATAAGAATTACAATACAATAACTGGTGAATCTTTGAAAACTGTAGAAATCAAGCTCACATTTGAATTTGTACAATTTAAGTACTGTTTTCTGAATAATGTAAATATAAGAAAGATGAACAACGCTGAAATAAATTTTGAATCGCACAAGCAAATATTCCGTTTAATGATTATTAATACTAATCTTACATTATCAGGATTAAAACAATCCGGAGCACACGGTTTTGTATCTTTAACGCAACTATAGTTATATGATATGAGTAACTTTATAGGAAACAATGAAATTCAAAATACCAGAATAGCAATGCAACAAACTCGTCAATTTTGGTATACTACACGTACGTATCTGGCAATATAGTTTGTTTTGTCCTAGATGTCGATGTAACGTATTATTATGTTAAATTTAAGTAATGTGCGATATCTCTATGAAATGCGTAAAAATTAATTAAACATTTACTCATGCATTTTACCTGTGAGTGTCAGTGAAACGGTCAAATGTATGCGTAATAAATATGAATATATTTTGAAATTAAGATTAACATAATTAACGCTACTTTCAATCCGCATTATGTTTTGCAAGCGTTATTTCTTCTGAATCCACTAGGAAACCGATGTTCACTTTGTCTCTCATACTTTTTCAGGTAAACCTCAGATGGAGTCTCGTAATCAGTAATTTCCTCCAATCTAAAATTTATTTCTCGTGCATTACATGCTTGGCGCATAATATATAATAACTTTTACTTACGTGTACGACGATGTATCCGTATTCATGTCTTTAGCATCTTTGGGACGTGAGCGACAAAAACTAAAACACGGCATTATTTCGATTGTAGATGTGCTGTGCAGTCGACTTTGCTGTAACGTGTCACAAAAATAAATGCAATCTCGTTAAGAACTTGCAATCTATGCTTCACAAAATTCCATGACTCGCACCTGACTAATAGTAAATACGTATGACTTACATAAACATAAAGGTTGAAAATAAGCATGATCACACGCTTACCTCATTCGTCAGTACCGGATGTTGGCAGAAGTTTGTTGTTTATAGATATAGAATATAGATTGGTAAAACGTAAATAAACATTTAATGAGACTAAAATATGCCATAAGAAAGTTGATAATTATCGTAGGTAATTTTCTAATTACTAGTTGAGAGCTACATATAGTGATTGGTTTTACTATTAGTTTAGTTTCTAGAACATTTAAAAATACAAATACGAAACAGAGCAAAGTGCCGAAAGACTTGCGTGATTGCAGTGAGCAAAAATTTTTTTTCGCGTATGAAACATATTGATACAAACTCTCTATTTGTGCATTTACATACGACACCGACAAATATTCGTGGACATGACACATGTGAGATTAATATGCTGAACAAGCTCAGTACACCGAAAGTGGGTGAAGTAGTGAAAATTCACATAAACTTATACTTTTTTTTAAACGGTGTCTGGATATACTGTAACGTATTGGTTCTAATGGTAAATATAAGTAAGATCTAAAAGTTTCTGCCAATCTAACGCACTTTTGTTCTAAACTATTTATTCAACAAAAAAAGTTAATTTCGTGCAAATGGTATTAAAAGATTCCTCCCGCATAATGCCAATAAATTTAAAACGGTATGAAATTTATTTAACCTGTTAAAGAGTTTCGTTACAACGAAATGAGTAATGCACTCAAATGACTTATTTTTATCATCAAACCACATCAAGCAGTGCAGTCATACTGAACACACTCTTCTTTCGTAACGGTGCACCCGGTAAACAGTTTATACCACAATTTTATAAGTGTAAAAGTTTGCAGCGGCAATTGCACGGTAAACTTTCTTTAAATGTGTTTGTCAATTCCACAGCATTTAACATGCACCCATCAATTGAGCGAAATGTTTGAACGCATGTGCACGGAATTCACAAAATAGACTTTTTATGTAAAATAGTCAATGACCCGCCGGAGAAAGCGCCGCCGGGAAACAACGTGCAAAACATTGCAATTAATGTTAACAGCATGACTGGGCACATGCAAATATTTGGAAATCTAAAATGGAAAACACTCTACTTGTCACCAACAGCCACAGGTTGTACGCGCCAAAATTAATAACAAATGCTTCAAACGTGCCAGGAACACAATGTGTAAATAATGTTTATGCATGCACATAAAACACACCTCGCTTAACTATAAATGACTTTTAATGGACCCCAGATCCATTAAATACGAATCGTACCACTTTTACAACTTAGGTATATATCAATGTTAAGATATTGTTTATGAATAACCGTAATGTTATCCATATAGAACCGCAAAACTATCAATTTTTGAGAATGCAATTTAAGAAAATACTACATAAAAAGCTTACGTAAAACATTTTACCGCAACATTTTGTCAAAAGAAAAATTTTAAACCTAAAATTGATTATATAAACTAACATTTTTAGGACTTTCTGTCAAAATAACAAACATTAATTTAAGTTATAAATACACTAAAACGGACCAAATTTCTAACCAGAGAACATTTATTATACAGTAAAAGTGAGCATTAACGTTAAAAGTATAGAAAATTGTGGGTATAAAGCAAGATTTGCTACATAGACATCGCACAGATTGATTAATTTATATCTCACTACTTACTTCCGTAATATTTACAGTAATTCTGGGTAGTACCTGAGAATTATCAATAAATTTTGAATTAGATTTTTATAACATTTGACAGTAACAGAGTAACAAAGCCTATAGTTTGTTGAAAAGGTATTTTTATTCTGTATTAGAAATAATTTTTTGTGTTAACTTTGCAAAGCTAGGAATACAGTTTCTTATAAAGTCAACATTGTACTTAAACTACAATAAACATTTTGCAATAAATGACTCACCTTTACATTTTAATTCCCACATTATTTTTATGTTTGTATATTACACTACCTTATACTAATTTAATACTAATACTAATAAAATAAACATATAATAAATACGATTGTTTAATCAATTTTATATACATGCATAAATATGTTAGCATAATTCAAATATCCGCATTTATCCTAGTATTTTACACTGAAAGTGTACATTAAATTGGAATAAATTACAAATGCACGATTAATATAATATTATTATTCAATTAATCTCGGGGTAATCTCGTTTTATTGTACGTATATCAGTTTGCATATCAAATGTTCGGCTGTTATATCGCCTATTCAAAGTAGTAAATTGTAATCTGATGGTTATTAATACAGATAAACACATTTTATTACATCAACCAATTATTAATTATTTTAAACAATTTGTTTCAAAAACAAAGTAAATTTAGAAAAAAGATATTTTTTATTTACAATATGCAATTCTAACATTCTAAAATGAATCTAAATATAGATTAAACGTCCGAATTGTAATAGTTTTATAATATAACGAAGTACTTATTATCTGTATTGTTTGAGAAATAATACATTCAATCTGGGGTATGATTTTAGTAGTTATTGCTTCAATAAATTCGAAGAAGGACAAACATATTATCAGCCAGACGTCTAGCCGTCTCGTCCAGTTAAGAAATCCGATAAAATAAATACTTCTTGTGAGGCGTTGACATAACGTGAATTGCAAAGAATGCAATTAGTGTCTAGTCTCTTGTAATCTTTATCTGAAGCATTAGCCGTAGTTGTAACATAGTTCGTTACAAAACTCAAAAGTTAAGCGAAGCACGCAACAGCAGGTAGCTAAATGCCTCTTGCCTCCAACCTTTTGCTTAAGAGGGGGTGTGGAAGGAGAGTGCTGGCATCCTAAGTCAGGTAGGTATCTGAATTTCGTATCAGCGTTGATGTGGGTCAGTTGTATATAAAACGTCGGCACCCAATATGATTTTAGTTATTTGGCGTCTAAGTGTCGGTATAACACGGTCACAGTCAATTTCACTTCTTCTCTCGTCTGAGCGACTACTTCCAACCGCTGGCAAGCCGGGCAGGGATTTGGAATGCTTTCACGTTGATCACTGCTGAAGACGCAGCCAGTGAATGGTGAAATATCTTACGAACACAACGCATCCGCCGAGTTGGAGCATCAATGCAACAACGTGCGCGAGAATTTAATAACAACACATCAAACAGATATTTACGTCCACGCAGTGTCAAGTGCATGTGATTCCTTTGTCCGACAAAGTGCAACAAAACCAGCATAATATTGTTCTAAAATTAAACCATGGATTGTTAGGACTTAAACCAGATGATTCCTAAGCGTTATTCGCAAGAAGAAAAACCTTCACGATTGTTAGGAGTATTATAACGCCATTATGAACGTAAAATCGGTAAGATATTGTTTTTATTTTAATTGTTTTGTTAGCGCCGTAAACTTAATTAAATCGTTTACGCCGTTTTAATGCCGACAATTTTATTGGATGGTCACTGACATTATTTTGAGATAAGCGCCGAATATTTTCTTTCGACTTTCTTCTGCTACTGTTAATTCGTCGAGAGGCAGCTGTGACACCATTCCTCATTTCTTGAATTAATATTGGCCATCGTAGATAAATTATTGGAGTGCTGAAGAAAATAACCGCATCCAAATGGTGTGTGGTCATCTCAATTTGACATGCAACTATTTCACGGTATTGGTCTTGGTGTCTGCTTCGGAAGCACTTTACTCTCGACGGCGGCCGCATCAAACCATGACGAACTACAAGCATTCATTGTAATCACGCAAATTGCAGTAGTAATCGAATTACGTTATTTGTTCAATTGTAACATCTTAATCTACATCGTGATCTAAAAAAAACTGACATAGATTATTTGTAGCTTGTTGTCTTCACTTCAAGAGAATGTTATTTAATTCAATAAATTTAGGAGCTGAGTGAACGTTAACATTCAGAAGCAAATCACTTTTTTAAAATTTTTTCGATAGAGTTATTTTCTCTTTTTGCTCACGATTTGAGGTCAAATCCCACTTGCCCTGACCAATGAAATAACAAAAGTTAACATCACAGCAGTGATTATTTCTTAAACCACAAACGTGAGATAGATCTATTGCCCTATGGTTGCGATTTTAATTGTGGCGATCAAATTATATCGTATGCATACATTGATAAAAACCAAAGTTGTCTGACAACATTCGATCCGTTAAGCCGACATCTCTTCACATATGCACGGCTGCCGCATGGTGAAAATGCGGCTGACAGATAAAACCCGCAAGGAATTGCGTTTGGAAAGCGTTTATTAACACGTATAACATAAAGGCAATACACATTCGCATAATATTTCACGTGCCGGCTCATTGTTTAGCCTAACATGGCGTGTGCACGTTTGATCGCCATGTGCACGTAAACGTACTAGAAATATACTGATTCATCTTCGTCTCTTCTTCACTTTCCTCTTTCTGACACACATTCCTTATTCTCATATTTATTGTCTACTCCATTTTGCATAGTGTACTGTGAAGATGTATCTATTCCCCACAATCCCACCGGGCATTGTCGACACAGGAATGTAGCTGAAAGCAGTGGTTCATGAGTAATGCATAGTATTAATGTGAATTTGTGTAAATCGAGTGTGAATGTAACAATAGATTATATGGGTGAAGGCTATTTAACGCTGGAACACCATCGTGAAAAATACTTTCTCTGAGGTCTACTAAGATTTTTCGAGTTTGGATGGCATATCAAGCGCTCTTCGGAGTAGGAATCCGGCGAGTTAATGCATTTTACTTACGAACTGGTAACGCGCAAATTTTCTTTTCGCTACGCATGTATTAGCTTAATGTGGTTTAAAATTAGAGAGATTAAATTTCCACTTTCTGGCAATTATCAATTAAACGCCGAGGAAACTTATATTTTGGTGGAGTAATTATATTTGTTGTTTCGACGACATGTGTTGGTTGGGATAAATCAATACGAACTCGTCGCGCGCGTGCAGAAATTGACCTACTAAGGAACTATTAAAGTAGGTATGTATTATATCCGTGGCAAGCAAGAACAGCGGACGATGCAGTTACCGTGTTAGCACCATCTTCCTTCACGTACACATAAAATTCGTTTATATTCCGATATCGCTGCGGCAAGCTTTCTTTAACTCGACGTCGAAGCGGCTGCAGTAGGTTCCATTATAGAATGATTCGAAATGAAAGTCACGCAGTCACATGCGTAGGAAACTACGCAAATAGCACGAATGTCTGCAAAATAGTGAGACTTATCGACGCGATTAGAAATTCATATATGGTGATTAGTTTAATGTGATTGATACTTTAATCAGGTTAAGTAATTATATCAGTGCTCCTATTTACGTGGCAAATTGCATGTAACGAGAGCAGATGCGAGACCAGACGATTGCATGATACAAACGGACATGATACAAACCGACATGATACAAACGGACGAGGGTCATAATGATAACATACCTTATTATTAGAACATTATTTCTGACAGGAAGTGCATTGCTGTAACGTGAATGCGTTTTAAGATTATCTTTTCTTTGCATCGAATCAAGGTTTGCAGCATCACGATATGTCATTTTTTAGAAAACCATCACAACGCATGTCGAATTACAAAATAAATAAGCGGGAAATATTTACAAATGCGGCACGTGATCTACCACAGAGCCAATTTCGTGATGATTTCTAAACAATCATCACCAAAAGTAATGATGATTCTCTTACAAAATTACACCAATACAAAAACTTGGACTTTTGCGCGCGCCTCAATAATTACAACTCACATCAGTTGGTGATTCGATAGTAGACACCAAGTAATTACAGTAATAATAGAAAGTCACACGCTTAATGATTGTCATTGAAGTACGTACAATGTATAATATTACCAAATATTGATTTTTTATGATTTATTTCCAGATTATTTTTATATGCCTACTTATTGGAAGCAAGCAGTTAGACGCCGCAGAAAATGTCACCAACACGTTACCAACATCTAATTCTAAGAATTTAACTACTAGTACGTTAGAGAAAAAAATTGATACATTTGCAACCGGCGACGCTACTAAGAATGAAGAGCCGGGATTTTTATCTAAATTAAATAATTTAATATTTGGGCCAAGTGCGGATTCCGAACCTGCGGACACGCAGCATTCGGTACAGGCGGTGCAATATGGACCACCACCAGCATCAAGAAGTGGATTTCAACAAGACTGTAATCCATGTAACAAGGAGCCTTGGATTCCTATTATGACAAATTACGGCCACAACAAAATAGTCGGATTTATGCAATCGCACGATGTTGCACATTATGGCAATGGTCACGGCGGTTTATACAATCAGCACGGTTTTCCCTCCGGCAGTTATGGTACGCCTGCAATCAACAACGGTTTCCACTCTGGACCACAGCAAACCTATAATTCTCCACCTTCTCCACATGTTTTGGAGAACTTTAAACCTCCGCCACAAACATTGGGCAATTATGGCCCGCCCAGTTTTCCAATTTCTACAGCACCACAGGACTTGTATGGTCCACCAGTTTCAGCACCCGCTGGCCCGCCAGCAGATAATTATGGTGCGCCACCTGCACCTGCAGAAAGTTATGGACTGCCACCATCGAATAATTATGGACCACCACCTTCAAATAGTTACGGTCCATCTCCACCACTAGTAGATAATTATGTGCCTCCACCACTGCCTGCGAATAACTATGGTTCACCGCCACCATCATTAGATTATGGTGCGCCAATATCAGCGCCGTCGTTCTCTTCTCCAACTTTTAACAAACAACCGCCGCCACCTTCTCCTTCAGTTTTACCAGCAACACTCACGAACTTTGGTCCGCATTATGGAGCTCCTAAACCAATATACAAAATACCACCTAAAAATTACGGCCCGCCTATAAATTTGCTCAATTTTGGCTTGTCCAAACCCGGATTTCCGTCGGGCAAAGCACCAAGACAAATTCGACCAGGCTTTCAACATCGACCTCACATGTCGTTTATTCCGCCACCTTCGCAACCCAATTACAAATACATTCCATTAAACAAAGGAAAGTATATTAATCTGCCTACTAATTTCAAACCACCTCCACCGCCAGTGAACTATAATCAAGGTGGCCCGATAGGATTCAATAGTTACAGCACATTAGTAAATCTTGCTGAGCCAGCTCCAAATTTCGATAGTAAATCGCAAGTAACTAATCCAGAGTATCTGCCGCCAACAGAACAGTTACCAATTTCCACTGGTTTACATGCCGAACCAATACCATTTCCTAACTTATCCACGAGGCCTGTGGCGCCGCTTCACAATCCACAGAATTTCTTGGACAATTTTCCTCAACCCGACTCACATGTCGAAATTCCTTATTCAAGTAACGTTCAAATTCAACCGAGCATTCCGGTGGCTGATTTCCTCGCGTCAATTGAACACCCAATCAGTGTCATTCGCTCGCCGATTTTCGATGTTAACGTCGCTAACACAAGTTCGCATTCTGATAGCTACTACAGTACTGCTAGCCCTCCAAATACTTATCATCCGCAAAATTATGCGACGCAATCAACGTATGCATCCGTTGGTCATACCGGAAACTACGATGATTACAAACTCAGCGAGAATCCAATTGTGGTTGAAGATACTCACGTTGCAGCTGCAACAAATGAGAACGAGACAGTCAGCTCGTTTAGTAATTTACACAGTAGCGACGTCGGCGAAGATTTTATTCACCAGATATTAAATGGAATAGGAGGACAACAAACTCCACCTCCCGCGACGTCGATGCAACCGCCTCCAATTGGCGCTTCTCCATGGATTGCACCTAATTATATAAATTCTGGTAGATATGTGGAGAACACTAGCACGAAAACGCCGAAACAGATTCAAATTATTATTCCGTATACAACTAACAATGAATACGATAAGAAAAAGGTTGATTCAGTCGTGAGTACACCGACTCATAGCGATGCATATCATTCTAGTTTGCATCAAGGAAATCGACCTACATCAGTTGTAAATATTCAAGATTTCTTTAAGAATAACAATAACAATAAGAATCACAATACTAAAAGTCTTCCGTTTGATGTGATACGTTTGCAAAAGAATATTGATGGATGGACTGAGCAAGAATATTCGAAAAATATTTTTTCTTACGGCAAGACATCGGCAGCCACGTCTGCGGCTACTTCGACAACTAAGTTTGTACCATCAAAGCGCATTCCCGACGATTACCTAACAACTCTACCGTATAATATTGTCGAAACACTGCCATCTACTACCACTGCGAGATCCACTCTAAAATATTTAGATCACGAACCGGCTGGCAGTAACAGTAAAGAATACTTGCAATCAAACTTAATTGCAACAACTGGACATCCTACAACGCCAAAATTACAAAAGTTGACGACAGTCCAAACTTGGGACAAGATTCATATTGCAGTAAGTCCACTGACGAAAGAAAAAATTTACGTGGTGACGCCTCAGCCGAAAACGGGAAGCGCCTGGAGACAGTCTAGAGATAACGAACATAATTCCACCACGTTTTCCATCAGCATAATGCCCATGCGCAACAAAACCGAGGACTCTAATGATGTTCGCGTGGTGCTCAGCGAATGGCCGCACTTGAGTGAGTATTCATCAACGGATTTCATAATGCGTTCTAATTGTACCGACGCAGTGTTTAGAAAAAGGGAAAATTACAACGGCGAGATTTTTACTTTCACGTAATGATAACGACTCGCAAGAAACGCTTTCGCAGTATTGTTCACCAAGATGCTGATTGCACGGGCGTTTGTTTCAGTAAATAATTTAGTAACAATTACCAAGAACCCAACAGCAACAGCAACATCAACAACGCCGCAGCCGACTTCCAGGCATCCGCTCTTCGGCTTGATGGATTTATCTTCGTATGCGCCGCCAGCTAATTCAACGATAGAAACATACTCTGGCCATTCAAAGGTAAAATTACAATGAAAACCGCACATCGCAGAAACCACACATCACGCGCGCCAACACAACACAATTTCTTTTATACACCGCAGAGCCGAGGTGAGTATGTTGCTATTTCTCTAGCGTCGGTATAACGCCATCGTTTGCAAACACAATTCCCACGAAATTTTAACCTAATAAAATTATAAAATTTCACTAAGCTTTTTCTTACCACAGGTGATAAACGTTGCCACGGCATCTCTGAAGAAGCGCACCGCAGAAGAAAAGAAAGTAACCACAACAATGAAAAGCACGTCGCTCCAGTAACAAATTACAGATTGATTAAGTTGCCATTGATTGAACAGAGACAATTTACATAAGCCAGTGTAACCAAAGTGATGACTTTTGAACTTGATGTAGCGTTCTTGATTCGTAAAATCTTCAAGTGCTGCACGAGTGCAATTATTGAAGTTATTTCGACATTTAATTGTAGTACAATTCTTTTGTGTATATGATTTAGTCTTTATATTATAGTATTTATTTAAAATATGCAAATAATATGTTTTGTAAGTTGTACGTAATGAGTAGTTAATAAAAGCATATTCTACAAATATGATAATTAATGCTACTTAATATAAAATTTCCACTGACGATAATACACAAATTAAGTTCTGTAAGTTTTGGTCCAGTTGTTCAATATATTCTAGTCATAACATATTGTTTACATCTAAAGTAAATATATTATATATATTTCATATTTCCTTAAACCTTAAACCCAGCCGCATATCTATTCAAACGTTGCGTGCTCAACTTTAAATGCATGAGTATCGAAACTAAAAATTCCAACAGTTTATTTAATTCGATTCATAATTAAGTTCAGTTTTTACATAGAAAAAAAATTAATTCTTGCAGTCTAATAAACATTTTAAGTAGTATACTTTCGTTACCAAATCTGGATATTGTTTGTATATTTAAATATTTTACAATACCAGTGCTTTTTATTTATTTCGGACTGTTTTCGGA
>JAODGE020025503.1:0-11324 GCA_027574965.2 Ecitophya simulans
GATATATCGTGCTCGCGTTTAAATAGAATTTGATAAAAAAAATATCAACTTTTATACCGTTTCGAGAATCGAAATTTAATATCGATATATTCAAAACTAACATATTTCTCAAAAATATCGTAAAAACAAAAACAAAATATCGAAATATCGATATATTGTCGACATCCCTAGTAGCATCGTCGTCAGTGATAAAACGCCAGCGAGTGCGCCGTCTGGATTGTCTGGAGAAGCTGGAAAAATGTTAACTTAATAATATATTGAAGATAAACAATGAAAAAAGTTGGATTAATTGAAAATTCGATTAATATAATAAATAGAATTTGATAAAAAAATATATCAACTTTTATACCGTTTCGATAGTCAAAATTTAATATCGATATATTCAAAACTAACATATTTCCCAAAAATATCGTAAAAACAAAAACAAAATATCGATATATCGATATATTGTCGACATCCCTAGTCGCATCGTCGTCAGTGATAAAACGCCAGCGAGTGCGCCGTCTGGATTGTCTGGAGAAGCTGGAAACGTCGTGGAGCGCTTCGCGGAACGTTCGAAAACGGCGGCGCGCTCGTAAACGCAGAAAAACCATCAATCGCGCGCGCCGCAGCGCAAAGCGCACGTCCCGACCGCACGAACGTACAAGGAAAGACACTCATTTTTATTAAAACTCGCTGCCAGTGCACAATGGCGGCGCTTTCTGGAAACATCAGCTGCGCCATTTTTGCGCGACAATCGAGTTGGATATGTTGGCACGTGGCCGGACGTTAATCCAATTGTTAGCATGTTTAGACGTCGCGTCGCGCTCGTTATCTGCGGCGCGCATTGTTCGAACTTTCGCCGCTCGCTTCCGGACGCTCCCGAAATTAGAAACGGAATGGACATCTAAAACGCGTCACGCGCAGGGTCGGCGTTCAATCCCAACAAGTGTGGCAAAATATGTTCATCTTTAATTGAAATACATTAACCGAAAATCAACAGGATGTACGTACATAAAAAAAAAGTCGCACTATTTTCGGAACACCTGAGAGCGCACGCGTTCCCACTCAATCCGAACTTTTAATTTTCCCGTACGAACGAAGTCGAAATACAAAACTTCAAACGAGAACGAAGATGAAACGCCGCCATTTGCGGTTGCCCAAATTAATGTAAGTCTTTAAGTCTCGACTGCGCGCACTTTCTTGTGGAACTGCTGCAAGTACCACCTAAGTTTGCATCAAAGTCCATACGGCAAATTTCTTTCCTCTCGAAAAAACAAACATACATAATAATCTTCAATCAGTCAACATTTCTGTGTTCACTGCACGAGTTCAATTAGAGACTAAGCTTCTATTTCTATAACTTACAACATTACTTTGTTATAATAAAAATATAAAATTTGTCTCGCACACATCTTGTGCGCATTAAGGCACATAATTAAACTCTTGCAGTCGAACATTTGACGGCATGCTTCATTGAGTATCAAAATAAGTTCAAATATAATTGTGTAAAAAAAAGACGTTAAATAATCGCAAGCCGTCAAATACAACCAACGCGGTTCAATCTAGTAGAAAAAACAGTGTGAGATGTCGTTTGTACCTGCATGATCATTCTTGCAAACTATGTGCGGTGAACGTCGAACGTAAAATTATTATTATTAACATTTACAAGCGAATAAACTGAAACACGTGTCCTGAGATTATTTGGCGCAGCATTAAAACGAGTGTTAGAGATAATAGAGATTGGTGTTCAAGGAGTCGAGCGGTTTGCGTTCCATGTGCTCGCCGACGAGGTACGCCGCCTTGTGCGCGTACTGGCAGGGCGCCGGCACGGAGACGGCCCCCGACCAGTTGTAGTACATGTGGCAGAGCTTGAAGCAGAGCTTCTGGATGCGATCCAGGTTCAGCATCGTCGAGCCGTTGTGCAGTATGACGTAGTGCGCCGGACTCACCGTGCCGATGCGCGCGCCCTGCGGCACCATGTAGAAGTCGTCGTAGCGCCGACGCGTGATCGTGTGGTCGACGACGGTGCCGGGCGGCGGGTTGTCGTGCCCGAGCGCGGTCATGATGCGCGCGTTCGTGCGCTTCTGGATCACGATGAAGCAGAGCTTGCAGCCGGCGCCGAGCTCCTCGCACACCTAAGCATCGTCGACGAATTAGTGGCGATCGGCGACGAACGGGTTGGGGGGACTTACGCTCAGATACTGCGGCAGCTCGTACTCTCTGACGTGCTGCATGGCGCCGTCGCCGACGCCGTCGCGCACCATGAACACCTCCGCGGGGAAGCGGCCGGTCGCGGCGCGCCTCGCCTCCAGCGCCGCCTTGAAGTGCAGCTTCAGCGCGTCGGCGACCTCGTGCGCCTGGAAGGCGATGCCCGTGTAGTAGCGCGTGTGGCGCTCGTCGATCGAGCACACGATCGCGCCGACGCTCTTCTTCAGCGCCTTCGAGTGGTACGTGTCGATGCCGGCGAACATGAAATCGTTGCACGCCGCCGGAAACGAGACGGCCCACAGCGACCCGCCCAGCTTGGCCTGCATCTGGTGCGCGATCTTCTGCACGATCGCGCCGATGATGCGCTCGTTCTGCAGCGTCTGCACCTTGGCCACCTGCCCCAGGACGCCCCTCTTCGCGAGCGTGATGTTCTTGATGAGGCTGTAGAGGGTGTCGCGCGCCGTCGGCACGACGACGAACACGATCTGGACGTGGTCGCTGTGCGCGTACGTTTCGAGCGCGTTGCGATAGTCGAGGTCCGTGCCCTTGCCGACTCCAATCATCTTCGGCGGCGCGATCGCGCAGCCCATGCTTTTGCCCAGGTCGCGCAGGCGCGCCGCGAACTTCTGCGTCACCCTGTTCGGTTGCAAACAGAACCAGCAATTAGAATGGAATCGGACGTGCGAGAACGCACACTCACCCGCAGTCCCTGTCCGGATATAACACTATCCAGGCGGTCATGTCGATCGGATTGATCAGGTTGTCAGCGCCGGCGTCTCTGCCCCAATCGGTCTTCCGGCCGCCAACCATCACCGACCTGCTCTTGAAGCAGATTTTCGTGTCTTCGATGATGCGCGCGTTCAAGTCGATGGCGCCGTCGGCGATCGACAGTCCCCAGTCGGTCAGCACCTTCTTCGCGTCTGCGTTCGTCCGCACCGCGCAGATGTACTTGTTCAGCACTTCGAACCGCTTCGCCGGCGTGAGGCGCGTGTGCTGCGCCATTTCGGTCTTGAATTGGCGCGTCATCAGGTCCTGGCTGACGCCGGTCAGCTTGCACAGCTCGGGCACGAGGCAGAGCTTGAAGGTCACCTCCTCGCCGGGCACGTTTGTCTTCTTTTTGCGCATGTTGAGGAGCAGCGGCTGCGCAAGGTCCTTGATCTCGATGCCGTAGTGGTGCTTGTAGTAGTCGACGTAGGTGACCGACCCGTGCGCCGACTCGAAGGTGTCGGTGGGGTGCACGTCCCACAGGATGTCGTCGACGACGTAATTGACATTGGAATACGTGGTGATGACAGATTGGCCGAGCAGCTCGCTGCACGCGCGCTCCTTGGGGTTCGGCGTGCGGTACGCCTCCAGCAGGAATTGCAGGACCGTCTTGGTGCTGAGATACTTGTGGCAGGTGTCGAGGCAAATCATCAGCCCGCCCTCCAGCTCGTCGACGGCGACGGCGTAACCGGGAATTACTTCGAGCGCGTGCTGTTGAATCAACGTTTTCATGTTGAAGTTGAAATAATTCCGCCTGATCTGCACCAGTTTTAAATGATGCATTATCCGTTTAAAGAGGACGTTTAGAAAGTGTATGCCATCGACAGATCCTGCAATTGATTAAGAATAATTCACAATGATGCTTTGCCAAAACTTAAACAAACAATTTGAAAACTCACCGTAACTTTGCAGTTTCTTAAAAATAATTGTTATCTCAATTACGTTCTCTGCATCAAATGGATGCATCCTCCGGAATGTCGTTATATCTTTTCCTAACTTCACCGGCAGATACAGGTCATTTACACCATTGAAGATGTGAATGCCCCCGAGCTCTGGGGCAATCTGCGTAATCAGTTTCCGCCTTGCTGCTTTACTATCCACACATGGATGGTATTTCACCTCATATCTATGCAGCCCTGTGCCCTCTTGGATTGCCATGCGAATATAATTGGCTTTGATTCCGATCGTTTTGCCACTTGTACCCTTTTCGCTCTTTTTGAAAGTGTCCTCCACCTCCAGGCTAGCAACTTTTTCAGTTATGTTTGCAATAGCGGTTGGAATAGTCGTCGGTGTCGCCTTGGCAGAAGGCGACGACTCCGGGCCCGGTGACCGTAGACTCTGCAATTTGAGGAAGAGGGCGGCGCGGCCCCTGGGTTTGGGAGTCTCGGCGGCTGCCGGTGGGCCGGGCGGAGCGTCGCCGGCTGGCGCGGGCGCCCCAACCGCCCCGGGACGTTGGTCCAGGAGCGCGAACCGCAGCGCGGCGCGCCCTTTGGGCTTATCAGCCATGTGTTAAGCGCAATGCGTAATTTCGAGCTTAACGTAAGTACGTTTCAGCGACCACGTTTCACCTGAACGGCCAACACGAACGATAAGAGGAAGATTGGCTGATGTTAGCAACGCATCGCGAGGCAAATCGAGCAATAATATTGTTGACAGATGTGAGTCAACAACGTGCGGTTCTCATCGAGAAACAGGTTAGCTTGAAGACGCAATAAGAGGGAAACATTATCCTAGGCACCTACCTCTTCTACCTTAAAGTGCTAAGTGAAAGACTAAGACTAATACTAAGATTAGGCACACACTTCATTGTTTCACGCGTTGAATTAGGAGTGAAGTAAGCCATGAAAACATTTTAAGAAGCAACAAGAAGAGTTTAACGGACTTAGGTACAAGTCACTAGACTTAGTGATTTTCCTGGGTTTCCTGGCACGGACGTCGAAAATATATCAATATTTTATTTTGGTTATTACGATATTTTCGAGCAATATTGTATTTTACAGTATACCGATATAACAATTTCAAAGTCGAGCTAGTGAGAACAGAGAATATATAATATATAATCGTCCAGATAAAATAGTTGGTCTATCGTAATGTAGACGGCGCGAGAGTCTGAATCACATTTAACATTGCATTCCAATTTTGGCAAATGTGAGAGGGGCACTTTTGCACTTTTGTCAAAAATGGCAAATTCTAAAAATCCAAATAAACTAGCTTAATCGGTCCAGAATTGAACGTAGATTCGAATGCCACTAACCAATTTTGCCTAGTGTTAATATTTGTTAACAAGCACATTCGACACATTTAACATTGCATTCCATTTTTGGCAAATGTGAGAAGTGGTACCTCTTTGCACTTTTGTCAAAAATGGCAAATTCTAAAAATCCAAATAAACTAGCTTAATCTGCCCAGAATTGAACGTAGATTCGAATGCCACTAACCAATTTTGCCCAGTGTTAATATTTGTTCACAAGCACATTCGACACATTTAACATTGCATTCCTGTGGCTGTTGTGCGTCGCAATTGGGAAGTTTCCGATGACATTCGAAGAGCTGTAGCTCGGTAAACATCTCTCGACGGAGAGAAAAACTTCCTATAATAATTGTTGAATCAAGCCGCACGTCGAGGCGAACATCGCCTAGGGATTGAACAAACAAATTGTCGACTTTATTGCGCGTTTGCGCGTAAAGTTTACGTTGGTGTTTTTGGAAAAGCGACGCCCGAAAAAGCAGGCGGTGCGTTGCCAAACTCGGAACTGAGACAGGAATTCGACGTATTAACGACACCGGAACAGTTACCAGAGCAAACTAACCAAAGTTTTTTGTGTGTTCTGAAATTCTCTCCGACTCCGTTCGTCGGCAGCGCGGCGGCGAAAAGTTCTTAAGTCAGGAGAGATCGAGTTGACGGCCGACTCTTGGGTCCGATCGGTCTGCTCGCGTCGGATTCGCTTGTCTGCCTGTCATTTAAGACTAAAACGAGGAATTTGCCACGGGCATAAATCGCAATATCCCTCGAGCATCCAGGTCTTTTAAGAATTCACCGTTAGGACGATGAATTTTTAGTGAGGCAAAGTTTTGCTCAATCTTTAAAAATCGCTACGCGAAGATTGATTGCCAATTGTTGTTCGAATTCGAAAAACACGCGTGCGCATGCGCGGCAATGTAGAAGACAGGAGTATCAACTTCGCTTGCCGAAAACCTCTAAAACATCAGATAACTCTAGTGTCGGACATCATTGGCGGTGCGCGGAGAAACGTAAAAGATGGGAATGTGAAGTTTGCTAATTGAAGTGAAGTCGAGTTAGAAAGTTTGCAAGTTCGATAGTAACGATGGCAACGCATGCGCCTAGGATTCCTAAAACATCGAATCTCTCTTGTTTCGGACATTATCGGCAGTCTTCGGCGAAACATTGAAGAGCTCAACTTTCTACGCCTTTTCAAGTTCACCTTGAGATTTATCAAATTCCAATTGAGGCAAGCAGTATTAAAGTGATCAATTTCAAGTTGGGTTTGAACAACAAAATGAAATTTACAATAGCAAGGTGAGATTAAACAAAATCAAATTGAAAACATGAAATTTTTATTAATAACATTTTTTAAATCAATATATTAACAAAGAACAACGATTAGGAAATTGCCTTAAAATTGAATAGAATTGAATATTGAATTGAATTGAATTTTTTTACATAAGCCACAAATTTTGTGCAATTTTCCACATTAATGTTTTCCATATTCACTTTGAAGCATCTGAGTAGCCAAAACATTGTTTTTGGTAAAAAACGCTTCATCAACTGATCGCCACATTTCTAAGCGACTAAAAATGATTTCGGTTACCTCGTTTTGTAGCTCATCCGGTAAGATAAACATTTCAGTTTGCTGAAATAAATGGTTTGCAAATTAATTTCAGAGAATGAATATTTGCTCTGAGTTCTTTTACTTACCAATCCATTTTATTTTGTACGATTTCAACTTGATATTGTTTAGTCTAAACTTGATATTGTAAATCTCATTTTGAAGTTGTGTAATCCCAACTTGAAATTGATTATTCTCATTTTATTGTTCCTTGTCACAATTTGAATTTGATCAAGCTCCATTTAAACAGCCGCAACCGACAAGCCGACTAACCGCAAAAACGTAACATCTTCCTTCCGTGCGATCAAATATCGTAATAGAGGGTAATTTCAACGCCTCCCCAGAATGTTTATTTTATGCGCCACGCGTGCGGACAATAACAATAAAACTCCGGGCGCGCGTTTCCGCAAACAAAAACTCGAGCGTCCGGAAACGGGCGTCATTTTATTTAACATTCGCGCGGTTTCACCTCCACCGCCGCGCGATTCAATAAAACACAACGGCAATTTTCTTATATCGCAGCCATACGCGCAAACGAGTCGATAAATTTCATCGTCGCCTGGGGAATTTTCAAAAACGCACCAACCTCTTCCAAAAACTTGTTGCTCGCTTTGTTCGGCGTCGTGTTTGTCGCTTCGCTCGCCTCTCGTCCGCCGAAATTTACGAGCGCAAGTTGCGCCGTTGTTGGAACATCTTTCGCGTTGTCAACTTTCACGCTCCGGCGGCGGCGCGATGCGAAATATGACGACGAATACGCAAGCTTCGCGTCGGCGCGCTTCGTAAAATTTGATTTAGGTCGAAAATTCCCGAACGCGCTGAAATTTCGCGCACAAAGCGCAGCCAGCTTTTGGTTCGCCGCGTGCGCGCATAATGACTTTAATGAGCAGTCGGAGGCGGCGAAGCGCGCGCAATAAAGAGCGAATATTACGAATTCAATTTTAGACCACCGCCGACTCTCGTGCGACGAACCTTCGTCAACGTATTCCCGTCGAAAGAACTACAAATTTTGTTGTGTGCCGTCCCACGGAAAAAGTGGCGGTTTGTCATTTCTGCAAAATTTCGTCCACTTTTATCGTTTGTCCGCGCGCGCGCGAGTTTTTCCTCTCGGCGTAAACTCATAAATCGCATTCGCGACACTTCGCTCGAACAACGAGCGCGCACAAACGCGGTTCGGGGAAATTTGCAATGCATTCCTATTCAACGGTCCGCTTCATTTGCAGACGCTACACCTATTTCGTTACTCATTCATCGCGTCGAAACAAAGACGCAGGACGACAAAGCAACACACCCAACAAACCAACAAACAAACAAACCAACCAAACAAAGCAAATAGTACAACGGTACTGGAGCCAGGTTTGTGCAGTGCGAAAAACGTCATGCCCTTCGTGTACATTGCGTGTACAAGACATGACAAACGCGTCCGCGAGTCGGTCGACAAAATGCGTTTTTATTATCACGTCCAGTCCTTTGGCGGCGCAATCACTTTCCGCGCAGCGACGGCCGGATGAGTGCCAGAGGGTGGGGGTGGGGGACAACGGCATGGAAAACGTTGCCGCTTTTCGGGAGCGCACCTTTGCTGGCAAATTTGCAAATTACGCAGCGCAAACATTTCGAACGCGGACAAGTTGCTCAACTTTCGGCGTTCCATTTCTTGCTGCGAATGCTGCTCAGATCGTCGCCCAACTAGCAACTAACAACTCCTCTCTCGTCACGCTCGATCATTTTCAGCTTTATCGTTTCATCGCGCGTCGGTCGCTGCGCTCTTGTTTCGCACTTCCGCTCCTGTCGGCGATATTAGTTTTCTCCTTGGAGCGTCCCAGCACGTCGCCAATCCACCACGTGCGATGCTTCTATTGTGCCGAGTCAAGGATAACGACATTAAGCGCTCCGTTCGGCTTCGATGACGCTTTTTTTTTACAAATACCGCCGTCGAGCTGCCGAACTGAAATTTTAGTAAATTGAAAAATTACGATCTCGATTCGGCAGGCGATGTTTTTACGCAAGGACGCAGGCGGAAAGGAGTGGCATATCGAGTAGTAGTAGGTGATCCGAACTAAGTTAGCACTCTCCGCCAGGACGGAAACAAAAAATCAAGCGGAAACTTGTCGAAAACGTCGCAACCGGACGCGCCGACAGAGAGGAAAAACAATGGCCGCCGAAAATGATTTATTACCGACTCATCTGAAGTAGGGATGTAAAAAAATAATCTTTTAGCATCAATTAAATGTTCGATTATTTTTTACTAGAAATTAATCGAACTAATCGAATTCTTGTGATGAATTAATCAAATGCTAGTTTTAATATTAATGATGTACGAATGATAGTGTATTATATATAGTATTTTCAGAGATGAGAAAGAATGAGATAAAAGAATGAATTTAAGATAGAAAAAGAAAAACAACCCAAAATATCCGGGAACCACCCTATTGACCCATTAATTAGTTATTATCAAAAAAAATCGATTAATCGAAAATTCGATTAAACTCGATTATGCAACCAATAATTTTGTAAACGCTTATTTTTACGGTGGCTATTAATCGATTAATCGATTATTTCGAACTTGCATGATGGCGCGCCGCGTCGAAACTTCGGCCACGCCGCGAATTGAAATGTTTTCGACGCCGGTCGCGTCGGGGGCGCGCATTCAACAGGACGTTTGTTCGCACGAGCGGCGGTAATTTCATGAATATGCACGCGAAGCGCTGACAATTAACGCAACGACAAGGAGCGCGCGGGCAAATTGTGTTCGCCGCGGCGTTCTGCAAACGAGACGCGAACGCGGATGAAGCGAATTTGCGCATCGAGAATCTAAAGGAAGCGCACCGTCGAGGACGTTCGGCCAACGACGGCCGATTACGCCGACCAGGACGATGCCGCACCGCTTGCAAATCGCGCGCAATTTAAACTTGAAGTGGAATAGTTGCGCCATAAACGATTTATTTCGCCGCAATGACGCAGCCCGCGTCTGGTCGAAAGTTAAACGACACAACGCGCACACGCATTTTTTAGTTTACTTCAATTACACGAGCCGTTAAAAAAAATTAGTTAGTGATTTTTGTTTAAGTGTAGTTTGATGTGCTAAGCTACTCGAGGTTAAAGTTTGGTCATTTTAGATCATGGACCGCTTAAAGTGTTAAAGATGAAAAACGAATATTTATTCTTTAAATAAAACTGCGATTTCTATACCTTTTCAAATTCTAATTGAGACTTATTAAATTTAAATTGAGACATCATCAAAATGAGAATAGTCATTTTCAAATTGAGACTAAACAAAATCAAATTGAGAAAAACTGATTCAATTGCAAAATATCTATTTAATAACGACTTTTGTGGAACATAAAGTAATAATTAAAAGTGAATATCATTCTTTGAACGTCTTCGTCGGATAATTCTCTAAAAGTGTTTTTGAAATAGAATTTCGTCAAAAGAATTTTGTTTGACAAATTTAACAAACAGATGAAACATGGATATTTGATAGTTGAATAAAAATGCAATTTCTATACCTTTTCAAATTGAAATTGAGACTTATTAAATTCAAATTAAGACAACCAACATCGAAGTGAGAATAGTTAATTGCAAATTGAGACTAAACCAAATCAGATTGAGAAGAAAAAATTCAATATAAAAAGATCTATTTAATAACGACTTTTGTAGAACATAAATTGTCAATTAAAATTGAATATCATTCTTTGAACGTCTTCATAACAAAATTATCTAAAAGTGTTTTTAAAATAGAATTTCGTCAAAGAAATTTTGTTTAACAAATTTAACAAACAGATGAAAAATGGATATTTGATAGTTGAATAAAACTGCAAATTGATACTTATTAAATTCAAATTGAGGTAACAAACATCAACATGAGAATAGTCAATTTCAAATTGAGACTAAACAAAGTCAAATTGATAAAAACAGATCCAATTTCAAAAGATCTATTTAATAACGACTTTTGTGAAAGTTAAATTAACAATTAAAATTTAATATCATTTTTTGAACGTCTTCGACGCAAAATTCTCTAAAAGTGTTTTTGAAATACAATTTCGCCAGAAACTTTAAGCGAACATCCATGGCAAAATCTTGGTTAGCAGATTTGTAATCAAGGCAACAAAATACGCAAAAAACAGTCCAAACTGCGAGAACAAATTTTTCATTTCGCACAGCGTCACCTTATAATTATAATTATAATTATGAGGCGCGGCTCGCACGACTGCGGCCGAAGTTACGAAACAGCGCAGCCCGTTTTTAGCGTGCCCCAGCGACTCGCCCTCCCGCGCGAACACCTAAATTAATTAAAACGAAAGTCGCTCGTAATGCCGCGATTATTAAATAACGCCGCGCGTGAAATCGTCGCTTGCGCCCGCACTGGGTTAGTTTTGGCTCCGGCGGCGCGCCTCGAGGACGCAAGGTCTTTGCCAAGCTAATTCGGTCGTGTCGACAGGTTCGCCGGCGCGGTCGGCGTCGTCGTTTTCCCGAAAATCGCGCGCGTTCGTCAAGCGCGCACGCGCAACGATGCGCCGAACGGGC